>JANIJG010025586.1:10641-38219 GCA_024611175.1 Megaceryle torquata
CCAATCCTCCCAGTTTTGTGTCATCAGCAAACTTGCTGAGAAGACACTCTGTCCCATCATCAATGTCATTGATAAAGGTGTTGAACAGGACCAGTCCCAGCACTGATCCCTGGGGGACTCCACTAGTTACAGCTCTCCAGCTGGACTTGACACCATTGACCACCACTGTCTGGAATCTATTGTCCAACCGTTTACTAATCCATCTTACTATCTTCTTCTTTTTAGTTTTCAATCTTTTCATCCAACCATTTTTGGCCTCCTCTGGGGCCACTAATCTACCAGAGAGCCCTGTGTGTCTGTAGTCGCACATACCACCACTATCTGCCTCAAGTGGGACGTCAGACTGAAGGCTATTCCCAGTCTCATCTCTAGTGAGTCTAGTTTTATCCCCCTCCCCCTCCAAACCTAGTTTAAAGCCCTTTCAACGAGCCCTGCCAACTCCTGCGCAAGGATCCTTTTCCCCCTTTGAGATAGTTGCCCTCCATCTGCTGCCAGTAGATCAGGCGCCATATAAACTTGTCCATGATCCAAAAAACCAAAATGCCAGTGATGGCACCATTCTCGCAGCCATGTGTTAATTATATTTGTTTTCCTCCCTCTTCCTGTATTCCTTCCTACTACTTGAGGGATTGAGGAGAGCACCACCTGTGCACCCAAATCTTCAACCAATCACCCCAGCACCTTGAAGTCCTTCTTGATTGCCTTTGGATTTCTCTCAGAAACTTCATAATTATCTACCTGGAAAACTATTAAAGGATAATAGAGAGCTGCAACAGATTAGGCAGCCTCCTTTTAACTTCTCTAACCCAGGCCCCAGGGAGGCAGCAGACTTCCCTGTGGGATAGGTCCAGTCTATGGATAGGCCCATCTGTTTCCCTCAGAAGAGAGTCACCTACTACAAGAACCCTCCTTTTCCTCCCCATTGAGGAAGTCCTGAGTTGTGAGGCTGAGGGACAAGCTATGGGTGAATCACCAGCTGGATCACCAGCTGGATCCTCATCAGAAGGTTTGTCAAATTTGAGGGGTCCATACCTCTTAAGTGAGGGCAAAGGGGGAGGAGGGGCAGGTAGGTGAAGGACTCACCTGTCTCTATGAGGTGGGACCTGCCTCCAAGTCTCCCCCTGTCCCACGCCCCTGCCTTTAACCTGGTTACAAGAAGAAGACTGACTATCTTCCAGGAGGGCCTCATATCTATTGCTCAATGACACCGGAGGAGGTGAAGCAGGCAAGGGGGGTGCTCGCCTTCTGGCGCATCCATGAACTTGCCTCCACTTACCACCTTTACTTAGGTTACTGTCATCTATCTCAGGGGGCAGCACACAGTGACCCATTGATCTTGGATGTTATCGTTTCCTGAATGGAGCACAGAGATTGGCTCCAGCGGTCTATCTCAATTTCAGATTCCCTAATGCTCCTGAGTCTTTCTACTTCAGCTTTTAGTCTCACAACCTCATCTTCCATCAGGGCTTACATGGCTTAACAGATCATCTACCTGCTCACAGTGCACACAGACATCATGAGGGTTGTCCTCCTGAGATCAGGAGCAGGCTGTGGAACTCTGCAACCTGTCATCTGTACCCCCACATCTTTCTGCAGGAGCTCTGAGTTCCTACATCCATTTTGAAAGGTGACAGGACCTAGGTAGTGCAGTATTCATACAAACATCACTGGCTGGTGAGGCAGATGTGTTTTTATCATTTTTAGTGTCAGAAGTCAGAGAAAATTTCAAATTATTTCAGCATGAAGATAGTCATATTCTTTTCATGAATGTGTACCAATTTTGGACAGCCTTTCTCAAACTTCTCATGCAGGGCCCCAATCTTTTTTTCCTTCTTCATTTCTATAGCTACATATATTATAGTATACATGACAGTCTGCCCATCTGTCTGTCTAGCTATGTGGGGGCAATCTTTGGCTTGCTCCAAAATTCTTCATTTCATCCCACCACTCCTTCCTGCACTTCAGATTGTTCATTTCTTTCCATTCTGAAATATTTTTCAACCTCCTATTTATGTTTAAGAAGACAGAACCCATGAATTCAGAGGAAAAGTTGCACTCCTCCCCTGGCAGTCAAACATGAAATAAGTTTCAAACAGGGAAGAAGGAGGTAAACAAGAAAGCAGTCAGAGAAAAAAAAAATTTAGATGAGGCTTCTCTCCTTTGCCTTCAGGATGTACTCTGCTGCTGGCTTAGCTGTCCTGCTGCTGGTTTAGGACACTGAAACACAAAGTTGCACTCAATACCCTGATAAGATGTAATTGTTTGTTTTTTGGTTGGTTGGTTGGGGTTTTTTTTTGTCTTTTCATATTAGAATTTAAGGATACTAGTGTTAGTTTTAAGGAAATGGTTTTAGAAAGATACATCATCACCAGCTTGCACTAATGTGCAAGCTTTTGACAGGACACTCACATTGAGTACAGAACAGATCATACCTGGACTTCAGGTTTTAGATTTCTTCTATTAATTTTATTTAATGGATACAGGTAAAATGCAAAAGGCAAACTAATAGAAATAACTTATAAAACAAAAAATTAAGTGTCATAGGATTATTATGGTATTTGCTGTACCATGAGAGTAGTCTGATTCAGGGGATTTTTGGTTCTTCTGTCTTCGGCATGATAGCACATGACAGGGACAGATTCCATAGAATTCATGTGGCAGCAAGTTCCCTTTAGCAAGCCATTGTTGGTGATGCATTATATTCTTATGTTTTCTCTGGGTCCTTGCCACCTGTGTGGTGTTGAAAAAATATGCACAACCTGCACTACTGAGATGAGAACATGAGTTCCCAAAACTTCAGGAGGAGATAAATTATTCAAGGCTGAAGAAGGACCAAAGGCAGCCTTGAAAACTTACAGGGCAGTTTATCTTCAGTGATAAATGTATGGAAATCTTTACCTGAAAATTACTTTTTTTCTTTTTCTTTTTTTCTTTTTCTTTTTTTTTCTTTTTCTCTTCCTTTTTTTTTTCCTTTTTCTTTATGTTGCTGCACAATTGTTACTAGAGTAAATCCAGCCAAATTCAGCAGGGTGGGATTTAACTTTATATATCAGGAGGAACTGTAGTTAATACACAAATTTGTAACATGCATGCTCTAATTTCTGAGACTTCAGAACAAACGCTAATATATGTGATCCTGTGTATTTTATAGACATAAATAAATAAATAAGCATACTCAGTTCTGAGTCTTGCTTTTTTGATGAATCATAATAGAATTTTCATTGGCAAATTTGGAGACATATTCTTTTAAAAACTCTATGATACTGAAATACTTGTCTAGATTTAGAAATTACAAAATGTGAGGAAGAGAGAGAGAGAACAATTCACATTTATAAATTAATGGTTTTGAATGATCCTGCCTGGAAGCAGTAGGTACATTTTCCTGATGTTTCTTCACCTTTTTGTATCACAGCATGTTGTTACTAGCTTCAGCCTTTTGGGTTCATTGTCATTTGTTTCAGTTTAGTTCAATTATGTCTAACATAAGGGCATCTCCTCCACTTTGTTGGATATATTCCCTAACGTGCTGTAAGATTTAGTCCTTTGTTCATTATTGCTCATTATATATTTGATTTCAGTATGTGACTTATTTGTCACCATTATCTGTGCAGTTACAAATACACTGTTCAGTACCCCCAGAATTCTCTGTTACTGAGTTAACTTTATAGAAACAATTTATTCAGTTTACGCAGCTGGATCTGGCAAAATCATCTATACACTGCTGCTGGGAATTTGAATTAGGCTACTTAGTCTTCGAATATTACTTCTTTTTAGTCAAAATAATAAATGAAGATGTCACTTCTATTTTGATGCTTGAGCATACACTTAATCAGTTTCCTACAGTAGCATTTTTTAATTTCTTATGCAGTAGTGCAGCTCTTACTCATCTGTGCACTAAAGATAGAAGCAGGATGCCATGTATGTGGTCTGGATGAACTACAGATGTGATAGTATCAGTTTTTACAGACTGGGCACGGTCAAAGGGGACATATTTTACATTTCCTCCTAAAAGTAGCATTAAGGAATTCTTTTAGATATAAATTTAAAAAGAAATACTATGGGGACTGAAAACAGAGCTTTCTGTAATACCAAAAGTAATTAAGTGTCTATGACAACAGCCCAGAACTAGATTTTTATCTTCATTAACAGGGTGATTGTTCAGTTCCATTGAGAGCCACAGAGCAGTCTGTAGCACTCAGGTAAATAAGTTACCACTGTGCTACCCACTGTGCTCCATTCTGACTGCATCTTCATTGTACCTACTGCAGACATTTTGCATATCAAGCTCTTTTATAATAAAACTATAACATTGAACTTCTTGTTGTAATGATGAAAAAGTAATGTTATGCCAGTGATTTAATTGTCAGTGTTTTACCACTTTGAAACTGAGGAAGTATTTGTGTCAAAGACAGGTAAATAAAAGAAAAAATTTGAAGCAGCAGTTACAGTCATGAATTAAGATATTTCAGCATTACTAAAAAGACTTCCCTCTTAATCTTACAACTGAAAAGCATGCATTAGGACATAATTCTATTAATGTGTTAAAACTAAATATTTTTTATTTTATGTTAACGTATGGATTTTGAATAAGACTCGTGTACATCTGAATTCCTATGCTGTTACACTGAGTTCAAACCTATTCTGCTAAGATTAGAAGGCTTGTCAAATGTACAGGAAATAGCCTACCCTGTGGAAGCACTGTGTCCTACACAGGTGAAATTTTGTTGCTCTGAAGAAGGTCCACCTATGACTGTAACTCACAGGAAAGTAAATCCTAAAAGTTTAGGTTGTTTGTTCTGAAACCAAACATGTTGAAACTATGTAAGAAAACACTGAAGCAGCATAAAAGCAATCTGATGATTAAGAACTTGTTTTAAGAAAAAATAATTAAATTCTCATTAAACTTTGTATGAATTAAATAGTCTATCTTCCCATGCCTTTGGAAAGCAAATAAAAACATAAGACAATCATAAACTCTTAATATGGAGTTTTAATTTATTGGATTGAAATGCCTACTCTTCATCTGGCTCAGATTTACAGTGGAAAATGATCGCGAGTGATTGTGGAATGAGAGAGTAAGATCCAGTGACACTAGGAATTGCAAACAGTTGTTTCATCTGTTAAAAAAAATACATAGTTGCTCCACAAATTCCAGAGCTGCAAGTAGTAAATTTGTATTAAATATATGCTGCTTTGCAAGATATTTTTAGCAATCCATGCTGTTTCCAGTATATCTGTTTTCAAGTGCAGTTATCTATGTCTTACCAGTCTTCAGTGAGGTGTATGAACATTTACATTGATTTTCTACATTTGTGAATTTCATTTTATTTCCTCTTAGCTACATCAAATTAAATGAAATCTTATGGCTAGTGTCCCATGAAGACTAAGAAGTAGTGTAACAACAGAGAGTGAAATTCAAGTCATTATTTAATTGCCAAGATACTCAATGTTTAGACATGGTGATTAATTCATTTGGCATTTACAAAGATGAAAATGGCAATTCTAAAATAAAGTAATTAGAGAAAGCCATATTGCCTTGAATGGAACAAGACTCAATCTATAAATCTCAAGCTTAACCTAAATGGAAAACTTTCAAATTCCTAATATTTTATATTTTCACATGAAAACAATGCTTTTTGCCCAACAGGTGACCTTTTGCACATAAAAATAATACTCCAATAGCACTTCAGCATTTCTGTTCAAGCAGCTGTGAATTATTTAACGTTTCCATACATAGGAATATTGATCTGTAAAATAAATCATAAAAAGAAGGTATTAAGTCTTAGCATTATGTATTCAAAAGTTAATTTTTTGACTTGCCATAAAGTTTTGTCAGATAAAACCTATCAAATTAATTTTTGAAGTCTCTGTCTTTGATCACAAGTTTATTCTTTTACATTCATGTCATTCTCATAGTGAGTACTTTGAATGATCAAGATGTACCTTAGGTTTTAGAGTGTTCCAGAACACAGATATTTTATATTTTTTATTTGTCTACTTATGTAGAATATTGAATGTTAAAAACATTTTTTTACATCCTCAGTTAGAAATATGCTCATAACTTCTTTCAAAACCCATGGAATTCTGGAAATCTGGGGAAGATAAATAACATCCTGTAGCAACTTTGAACCTTCCGAACATGTGGTTAATTCTACAGAATTATCTACCAAAATATCATCTCTAAAATACTTGAGTATCATCTAAACCTTAATTATCTAGTACTAGAACATTTTCCTAGAATATATTCCTTTTTTCTGTCATGCAAATTGTCGAACACATGGAAAGGAAAACAGTGTAATTTATATTTTAAACATATATTTACTTCATCACAGATAAGAATATGGTGCAAGGCCAGTGTTTCATCCAATAATTTCTTGCTGGTCTACATATTTCTCATGATAATGAACATGCAAGTAGTGGGCTACTGAATTCAGAAATTCAGTCAGACTATCAGTTAAAAAATTCATTCATAATGTACTTACTCCAAAAGTTGAACATGGAAATTAATGTTTTCAGTGGTCTGTTAGGCTTCTGTGCTTCCTTCAGCCTGGGTAGATTTCTATAGTCAAAGCAGAAATAAAGCAGAAGCAGAAGTTTTGTCATTAATATGTGTTCTAGGAAAGACTAGCCTTCTGTAAGTGTTCATAGACTTAAATGATTTCATCCTTAAAAGGAAAAAACATAATTGGATTTAAGCCAACCTTAAAAAGAAGATAAAACAAAGAACTTGAGTGATCACACATTTGTAAGAACTGAGGCATAGCTGAGCCTGACCAAGATCTCAGACACTCTGTCTTCAAACTGTCAGATGTGAAAACAAATCAGAAAAAAATGTCCAATGGGTTTAAACCTATATCTTGATTCAAAAACCCTTGATTTCTGATAAACTTCAGACACTGAGTTTGTAATGAAGTATAATATCAACAACATAAAAATTCTCATTTTAAGATGAAAATAATTGTAGAAGAGATGATATTAGCTTGCAGCTATAAGGTAAGTTTATAGTCAAAATGAACATGAACATTTAATCTCACCCTCTGGATTTTATTTTTTTATGATAGCATAGCCTAAGGGCTCCAGCATGTAGTACTTTATTCTTTGATAATTTCAACAATACTTAGCCTTTGATACTCTTCTTAGTTTACAACGTGATTGTGACTTTTGAATCACAGCAGACAAATTTTAGAGTAGTTCAGAAAAGGGCTGGAATGCCTCCTGAGGAAGCTCAGGTTGTAAAAGAACCTCTCTCACCTTCTCCATCTCAAATTGTCCTTCCCAACTCTTTTCTAATATCTGCCATCCTCCCTATGCAAAACTCCTGAAAGTGCCTGGTACTTGCAAGAAACTGCTTAGAAAGTAATAAGAAACTTTTCTTGTAGCTTCACTTATTTGCATATCTTTGCAAGGATGGCAATAATCTCCTTCTTAATGAATTCCTTTGTTTAACAGTCATCAAGCATTGAGGTAAAACATGCTTAGTAAATTAGACAATCATTACACTGAATACAGAGAGACAAATTATAAATATAACTAATTCCAGCCTGACCAAGAAAAGCTTTTAGATGCAAATCCCAGTTAGGTAGAAACCGTCTGTGAAAGAGCTGTCAATGGACCACGGTTCATAAATTAGTCGGAGGTCCCAAGTCTTCACGCAGGTATAATGATCTCTAATATCCCCTTTGCAAAGATAAGTACTGCAAATCCACGTTTATTTCATGTTTGGCGGTAGGACCAGCTGATTAACAAATCCATTTATCTACTCTGTGCTGAACAACTGAAGAGAAAGGCTGTCCTTGTGTTCTGCTATAGCCTACAGGCATAGAACACATCTTCGCTGTAGCTACAGAAGTAGCTACACTCAAGATACAGCTTGGAGCTCAGCACCAAAGCTGTTTTTCCAACATTCCCCCTGCAGTGGGATGGGGTGGAAAAGATCTTGGAAGGGGACATAAGTGGGGCAGCTGACCCAAAATGACCAAAGGGCTATTCCATACCATATGATGTCGACTGGACAATAACAGCTAGAAAAAAAGGCGGTGTGGGGGAGGGGAGCAACACATCCACTTGTTCTCCAGAGTGACTGCTACATGTTTGGAGCCCTGCTTCCCATTAAAGGGGCCAGACATCGCCTGCTTATGGGAAGTAGAGAATAAAACTTTGTTTTTTTTTGCTTCTGCGTGCAGCCTTGCTTTGCTTATCATTTATCTGCCTTTGTCTTAACCCACGAGTTTCATTTTATTTTTGTCCCCCTGGTTCAGCTGAGAGGAAGCAGAAGTGGTAGAGTGGCTTGGTGGTCCCCTAGTGTCCAGCCAAGGTCAAACCACCATGGCCATCTACCAATTCTCTGAGAAAACTGTTCCAGTGTTTCACCACCCTCACTGTAAAAAATTTCTTCCTTATATCTTGTCTGAATCTACACTCTTCTACTTTAAAACCATTACTGTTTATCCTATCGCTACAGGCCCTATTAAATAAAAGTCTGTCCCCATCTTTCTTATAAACCCTCTTTAAGTATTGAAAGGCTGCTTTTTGGAGTATGAGAGACAGCTGTGAAAGATTAGTGGTAGAGGACTCAAAACAGTAATGTTACTCAGTTATAAAAAGATGCTGAATTGAGATAATTTGCTTTAGCTCAGATATCTCCCAATTCATAGTAACAGTTTGTATTTGAGTAGAAATCATATTAGATTCAATATTAGAATCTATAAATCAAAATACCTCCACAATAAAGATAAGCCCAGAGGTTGGAGTGCCTTATAAATGTCCATAAATAAAAGTCCATGTGTGATCTCAGAACCTGTCAAGCATCACCTTGTCTGTATAGATATCAGTAGGTATCACATGTTAAGCCTTATCAAGGTAAATGCACCTTTTTTTTTAGGTGCTAAACTACACCCCGTTTTCAAAGGGACTTTCACCTGATCCTTGTAGCAAAGACTCAGTTGTACTGTGTTCTCTTCCACTGCCCTGCTACTAAACAGGTTTCCACTTTCAATAAAATCAGTAAATGAATTCATATTATAAAAATGGTATTTCCTTTTATTGATCATCACTAGAAGAAGATATGAAATCCTGAATTAAAAAAAAAAAAAAAAAGTATTTTCCTCTTTATATTTGGCTACTTTTGTGCAATTCACAAATAATGCTATAATCATATCCAAGCAACTATATGAAGAACACTGCAAAAGTTCCAAGTTCAAACACTTAAAAATTAGTGAAACAATGATGGACGATGTTACAAATGCAATCTCAGTTCAGCAGGAATGCGCATAAGTGTGACAGGAGCATGTGGCAACTTGAACATTGAGGATTTTTCTGCAATTTTCATGAAAGTGAGCACCCCTAAAGAACCAAAAATCTTTGAACCACAAGAGCTATGGTTTTTTAGAAGTGAAATAAAATCAGGGAACATTTTTTAAAATGAAGCAAAATTGGCAACAAAAAAGTGAAGCTATAAACAGATTATCCCCATCCACTGTGTCCTTGGAAGGCTCATCCTTCCCTTCAGCTTTGCCATTAGTTCAGCAATCTTTCATCAGGTTTCAAGAAACTCTGTATGTAGTCCTCTCTGTATCCCTAGGAAAAATATCTTTCTTTTCATTGCCTCTGATCTTTGACTGTGTCTGTTCCCAGACCTCAGAAGAGAGGGAAAGAGAGACTGACATAGGGAACTACAAAATGACTAGCAAAGCTGATGCCATCTGTCACTATCTGCTTTAAGGACACATTCATGCTGGCTTTAGATATTTAGCTTAGCATTGCTAGGTCCCCAGGAAGTAGTCACCTGGTCTACTAGATTTAGAGTATACAAGTGAAGTCATTAAAAAGAGATCAAAGTAATTTTGAATATCTATAGAAAATAATTCTGTGAGCAAAAGTGAGATGTGTTTATAAAGTGAGCAGAGGCCTCTGTTGATTCAGTACTCCTCTCTGTAATTCTGAGAAGGGAGATTGCTACAGTTATATAAACTTATAAAATGTTGGGGTTTTTTTCTGCATAGTTTGTTGGTATAATTATATGACACAACTACAGTTATCCCCAGTGACACAATAAATTTTTAATTCTATATTCTATGTTCCTAGCTCCATGTCTATGTCATTAATACACTTTGTAAATAAGGTTAGAGAAGAAGAGAGGTGGAGCAATAGTTAAGAATGCCATAGCATGATGGTTTATCTAGGAAAAAAAGATTTGGGGAAGAAAGATTAAGGAGAAAAAAATGTTGAAGAAAGCAAGTAGACTTTAGGAAAACAGTGACTATTATGTTAGTGAAGAAATACCATGTTCTTGTTTCAGTGCTGGTGAGAGAAGATGCATATTTATTGAGGCTGTTGGTGTGAAGACAGACAGGAAATCTTGGAGTTCTGTGCCAGTGCTGCTTTGACTCTCTCATATAGCAAACAAGAGCTAGGTTTTGTCACTATAGTAGCAGAGACCTTAGAGTGATTGCACAACTGATGTACTACCAGTCTGTAGGTGTAACACAGCTGATGCCACACAAGAATTCACTGCTGCCTCTAGACCAATAGGGGATCCTCTTCTATGCCCACTGTCAATTGCTGGTATGACAATGCAACCGTGACAGTTTGTATCTTGAAATTAGCAACCCACAACTGATCATCATCATCATCTGTATGTGGTCTCACCAGTGGGATGTAACGATGCACACCCAGACCTACCATGATAAATAAAAATGAACTCAGGGGCATTACACCCCATCCATCAGAGAGCTTGTGGCTGGTAGAAGCAAGAGCAATAAAAAGCCTTGAAATTATATAGGAATCCCGCCTCACAACATTAGCAACTGCATCTTCTCACCACATGCTTCTCACTGGCTCCCTAGCCATCTCCAGAGTGTGTGAGTATCACAACCTGCCATCATTGCAAAAGCAATACAGACATTGAGACACAGGAGGTTGTGGCTACATGTGGCTGGTTTGTGCATAAAGCAAAATGGGTTGAGCCTGAGGGCACCCTATTTTTCAAATAGAGCATTTATCCCAATGAGGTCTATGACCATCTCATTGTGCATGATGGCACACGACAGTCTAAAGCAAGAACCATCTTTGGGAGCTGCCTGGCAGAGTAGCACTGATACTGTCCCTGACTTTTTTTCCTTATATCATTATTACTGTCTTTTATGCTCTATTGCATAAACATTATGTCACCAGGGTGATTCCATCCATTCTCTTTCATGCACAGCTATAGAGCTGTAGACAGATATGTCAGTTTTAAAGAAAAGCACTTCCTACTGAACTGTTATTACAACTTGTAATCAAAATCTTTTGAGTCATAGTTAAAGTGCAAGGTATTCCAAAGTAATCTAAAGCTTTTAAGGTTCAAACAACCCTAATCAATAGCCTGTTTTCCAGTAAGAAAGTTGTACCCTTTTCACCCATAGTATTATCAGCAATACTGTTCTCTGGACGGAACACATGTCTTTTTAACTGCCTTTTCCCAGTTAAAAGACTGTATTTCACCCTGTGACACTACAATAAAATAGACCTTGAATTACCTGGTTTTCCAGCTATAGTACCATATTCTCTTCCAGAATGCAAAATAAATTCAACTGACCTGAAAACTCGTGTCAATAAGATCCTAGTCCCTTATGGTCAAAATCCAATTAACAATTCCTATAGCCCAGAAGTATTTTTGTGCTGAGCCAATGGTTTTAAACTGCATCTCCACTGAACTCATTGTCTCTCCTTCCTGCAAGATATCTGCATCCACAGGTCAGACAAATAAATGAAAGCTAATGCAGCTCAGTTAGCTTTACAGTTTAGTTAGATATATTTGATCCACTACTCTCCATCATTTTTGAATCATGGAGACCAAGTGAGGTGTCTGAGGAATGGAGAAATGCCAATGTCACTCTAGTCTTCAAAAAAGACAAGAAGGAAGACCCTGGTAATTACAGATCAGTCAGCCTTACCTCCATCCCTGGAAAGGTAATGGAACATCTCATTCTGGAGATCATGTCTAAGCACATGGAAGAAAAGGTTATCAACTGTAGCCAACATGGATTCACTAAAGAGAAGTCACATCTGACTAATCTGATAGCTTTCTACAATGGTGTGACTGAATGGGTAGATGCAGGAAGAGCAGTTGATGTTGTTTACCTTGATTTCAGCATGGCTTTTGATACTGTCTCCTGTAACATCCTTGGGGGTATGTTCAGGAAGTGTAAATTAGAAGAGCAGACAGTGAGGTGGGTTGGGAACTGGCTGAACAACAGAGCTCAGATGATTGTGATCAGTGGTGCAGAGTCCAGCTGTGATCAGTGGTGCAAAGTCCAGCTGGCAACCTATAAGTAGTGGTGTTCCCCAAGGGTCAGTTCCAGGTCCAGTCTTATTCAACATCTTCATTAATAACCTAGATGAAGGGATGGAGTGTACCCTCCTCAAGTTTGCTGATGATACTAAACTGAGAGGAGTTGCTGATATACCGTAAGGCTGTGCTGCCATCCAGCAAGATCTAGACAGACTGGAGAGCTGGGCAAAGGCAAACCCAATGAAGTTCAACAAGGATAAGTGTAGAGTCCTACACCTGGGGAGGAACAACATCATGTATGGTACAGGTTAAGGGTAGACCTGCTGGAAAACAGCACCATGGAGAGGTAACCTTGGTGTCCTGGTGGACAATAAGTTATCCATGGAACAGCAAAGTGCCCTTGTGGCCAGGAAGGCCAATGGTATCCAAGGGTACATAAAGAAGACTGTGGCCAGTAGGTCAAGGGAAGTTTTCCCCCACCTCTACTCTGCCCTAGTGAGTATTGTGTCCAGCTGTGGGCTCCCCAGTTCAAGACGGACAGGGAAATACTAGAAAGAGTCCAACAGAATGCTACAAAGATAATGAAGGGACTGGAACATCTCTCTTACGAGGAAAAGCTGAAAGACCTGGGTCTGATTAGCCTGGAGAAGAGAAGACTGAGAGGCGATCTTATGAATGTTTATAAATATCAGAAGGGAGGGTGTCAAGTAGAAGGGTCCATTGTCTTTTCAGTGGTGCCCTGTGAAAGGATGAGAAGTAATGGTAGCAAGGGGAAACACAAGAAGTTCCATGTCAACATGAGGAAACAATTCTTCACTGTGAGAATGACAGGGCACTGGAACAGGCTTCCCAGTGAGGTTTTGGAGTCTTCTTCTCTAGAGACTTTCAAGACCTGCCTGGATCTGTTCCTGTTTGGCATACCCTGGGCGTTCCTGCATTGATGGGGCGTTGGACTCGATGATCTCCAGACGTCCCTTCCAACCCCTACCATTCTATGATTCTATGATTCTATTTTTCTAACGGTCATAAAAGTTTAAACATTGCAAGACCCTGTCAGTATGATTGTTAACCCATGGGTTTGCTATCAAAAAAGAAACATAATTAAATTGTCAATGATAAGAAATAAGTATTCTATAAAAGCTGTCTTCCAGATATAATGTTCCTGTGAACATGTGTTGCAGAAAGCACAGCCTTTAGCCTGCACTGGTACTCATAATGGAGGTTTCCAAATCCTCCGCTTGCACAATTATCTTAATAAACAGCCTTGTGTTCTCAAAAGATACTGACTTTTAAGCATACCAATCATTGAGGATGTGGTCAGGAAGTGTTTTGGATGTAAATGACATAGAAATCTATAGCTAATGTCAGTATATCACAAAAGTAGTTTAGGGCAGCATCATAAGACTAGAGAGGGAAGGTTGCATGTCACATATGCACATATACTTCTCACATTTTTTCTGAAGTCTGTTCTATTACACAGATTTCTCCACTGAAAAGTTCTTCTCTCAAGGTGTGAAGCAGTCTGGAGTGAAAATGGAGCCATGAGACAGCTTTTTGCCTCTATCTTTTGCTTGCTTTCTGGAGGCAGATTATTTAGCTCTTTCTTGATAGATCTGTCAATGAAAATGATAGAAGAAAAAAGTGATGGAATTTCCAAGGGTAAGCTCAGACTTATTGCAGAACTGAGCAAACAAATAAGAACTACCCCCTTATTGCTCACAACATGATGATCCTGATTTGAATAACCAAAGAATTGTCAGGGACATGTTACTATAAAGGATGACCTACTATACTATTGTTTAATTTCTGTCACCACAATAATCTATGCCATTTTTGTTCCATAATCTACCAAGCTTCTCACTGATGACAATTCCACAAGCATCTCAGGAAATTCATTTAGAGAGATACAATAATCTAAACATAATATGATCAAATTATTCCTTTCCCATTTTCAGAAGTTGTTTTTGTATTACAAAAATTTTCTACTCTATCTTCTTACTCTACCCCCTGTAGATCTATCTCTTTTGTGAATATAATGTGTTAGACTAGGCTGTAGTCCAACTGAGAACTTAAAGGTATTAGAAGAGGGGCCATTTCACAATAAAAAGGTTAGGCTAGATGTTTTGTGGAGTATTGCATTTTATAAAGAAAATTCTAAAAACTAGTGAACACCTTGTAGCTATTGATCAAAATATTTCTACCTGGGCAAACATGCAGTAAGTGCAGACTCTTCACACTCTTCCAGAGGCAGGGGATTTATGAAAGCAATCAGTCTTCGTTCTTTCAGGATCTATTAGTACCTATGATATGATAGAAATATAATTAGAGCTTCTTCAGTTGACAACAGAGTTAGTTTGATCTGAGGATGTGGCAGCCATTACCATCTTCATCTGTCCCATCTTTTAACTACACTGAGATTACACATTTGAGATGATTGAAACCACAGCTTTGCAAAACACAGTTTCAAAGGCATTAAGTCAGAATTAACAGAATGATACATTAACAGCATGTATCAGTAGATCAATAAAAAGATCTCAGCCCTCACATACTGTAAGAAGATTAATTGGAGTCTAGTGTCTGTTTCTAGAAACGACAGACAAAAAGATGCATATTTTGTGTTTTTTTGATGCAGTATACCAATGGGACATAGAAAGTATAGAAAGTATTTCAGACCTCTGTGATAACTGATTTGGATAGATTCACAGATCATTTGATGATCTGATTCTCAACTGTCAGCTTCCTTTGCAACTTTCAGCCTCCACTTTGGCTGCTGGTACCTTGTCATCTTGTTTGGGATTATGGCATTCAGTGACAATTTAAAATCTGCCTGTCTATATATGCAAGGGAGAGAGCACTAAAAGTAGAAAACAGCTCCATCAGAGTGGTCTTAAACAATGCATATTATTTTATTACAAACAACATTATTTTCTTCTTTTTTTTTCATCTGAGAGCGGGGGTCTAATGCAAAAGTGGTCAATTGTTCTCGTCTACCCAACTCTTGTATTCACATAAAAGCAGTGACAGTATTCCTAACAAAAGAGTTTTGTAGAGAAGTGGGAAAGATCACATTTCATTGCCATGTTACATGGAAATATCACTTGCAATTAATATTCTAGTAGTGTTTCTACAGAACACAACTCAATGTTGGAAAACAGGTTCCATCTGACTGGTCTCTACTACAGAGCTTACAATAATAATTCTTTAGTTGGATGATTGCTCCCCTGAGCATATGAAAACTTACCATGTAAACATCTAATTAACAGTCTTAAATTTACAAGAAAATAATTTAAATGAAATTAAAGTTTCTGCTGTTCATATTATTTATAATGCTGAAGTTAATGTTAACACCTCAAGCATAGCATACTTTGGCTGTTTTGAGCTGTGTCTTCATCTCATGTAAATCCAAATAGATCTGTGTATTTGAATGAAATTATGTCATTTTGCACTGGCTGTCCTTGTGAAAATCTGGTATGGTTGGATTTACCTCTTGCATACAAAGTCTGCCTTTCAGTAGTAACATTGCTTTTCTAGCTAACGAGTGAAACATGGAAATATCTTAAAGTAACTAAAGTTTTCCTATGTATTTTTATTTTCCTGAGGGAATTATGAAGTCCTACAAGGACTTTATTATTTCTAGAGCTTCTGAGGAAAATAGAATAAGTTAATAATTCATTGCAGTCACTTAGGAACATGGAAAAAATTACTGAGATAAAAGTATTTTCCTTGAAAAGCGGGAACCTTTTCCAAGTAGCAGAATATTTCTGTCACTGAAATAGTGTGTAAAAAGAGGAAATAAATTTAATTATTAAAATTATTTAAAAATTAAAATATATTTTAATTTTAAATGGATTGAGAGTACAATACAGAATGTGAGAAATACAATAGAATCTTTTAATAATTTTAGAGTAATTTCAGCATATTTAGATATAGATTATTCTAAACCCAACATATTTTATAAAAGACCATTTGGACTACAGTTGAGAGAAGCAAACACCTTAAATGGCATTTTCTGCCCTCTGGAACACTTACCCTGATGTATCTTCTGAGGAATTCTTCCAGTTTTTCTTATTTACACAAGACTAAATACATTTTGGGGTAAAATATTTGAGTAGAATGCTGTGGTGCCAATCAGAAAAGTCATGCTAGATTTTCAAAATGTACTAACTGATAGCTCTTATTTGAGTGTACCAGTGAAAAAGAATAATTTAAATATTCTTGTTTTGTTTTGTTTTGTTTTAATTTCTGTACGGAATAGATTACCTATTTGAACCTCTATTCTGTTGATAATTTGGCTCTGATTCAGTTTAATAACAGTTGTTTAAATTTTAGGACCCTTATATAATCATTGACTTTAATGTTATTAACAAAGTCTTTAAAGCAAACTATATGTCTAAGTCACTGGTCCAAACCAAGTCATTAATACAAAGCACCACTAAAATCAGTCACAGCCAACCTACCCATACAAAGGAAAAGGCAGTCCAAGAGACTATGTTTATTCTGACTTATCAGTAGTTACCAAACTTTACTGCTCGGTAACTCCTCAGAAACAATACTTTATATTCCCTGTGCTTAGAACAGAAGGCACAATTGTTATCAAAAATGGACTTCTAGTGTCAATCACTTGAAGTTACATTTACATACATGGACACCATTTGTACCATGCACAAATACTACTGTGCAAAGAGAAATGACAAAATGAGAGGCCCTTTGGGTGGGTCCTTTGAAAAAAACTGCCCTAAACCAGTTTGCATACATTAACTTAAATAGTGTTTGAAGTAGTTTGCAGTACATTAATGATAAATCTTAGCATATTCTAATGACTTAAGATATTACACACAGAAAATACACCATAATGTTTCAAAAATGTGAGGTGATGTCAACACAAATAATTTTGTGGTTTGCCACAGGACTGAGCCAAACATAGTCTTGTTTCTAATTAGGTCAATAATATTTAAATAAAAAGACTATATCTAGGGTCATAATATAAAAAATGTGTATAAAGTATATGGCTTTCTGCTTACTTAAGTGGTGGCTTGTACACCTATTACGAAGAAGCAAGAGAAAGCAAGGGGAAATGAGAAAGTCCACAGCCACTCAAGGAGAAATAAAGGTTTCTACTATTTACAAATACTTGGCCTGATTCCTTGTAATCTACATTAAAAGATACTGACAGTCCCATACCCAGCCTAATGAGAAATGACACATTGCTCAGATCAGAACACTGTGAGGGATCACAGGCTAAATAAGTTAGGGCAGCTTCTCTCCATTTGCATCTTTGAAGTTCTTATTTTCAACATGTACACAAACCATTATCATACTCCTGTTTTCAGACCCAAGTGAGAAATCCAGGGGAAAAACTTCTAAAGACTTCAATAACCAACTTTTCTTTTAACAAATTCCTAAGTGTTAAAGTTTGCAAAGCTTTTAACGAACTGTAATGCTTTCCTGATTGCTGTGATATTTGTGCTAAAGTCCTATTAAAATAGACTTCAGTATGAAAGATAAAATCAAAAAACAATGAAGAAAAAAATGAACAAAATGAAACAAAACAAAACAAAACAACCAACTAACCAAAATAAACCACAAAAAAACAAACCAAACCAAAACCCAGAGAAAGGTAGAAGTATGTATAGCCTAACCAAACTAGCCATTGCTAATTCTTCCTCCACACCAAAAATGGCCACACAATTGACTTCTATTTTTTCTTACTCTGTAATTGTTATTTAACAAATATAACAAATATAAATGCAAGCTGTCCACCATTCATTTCTATTAATATCCAGACACTGTGTCACTGTCTGTTACAAGTCCTCAGTAAAATCCTGAAGGTCGTGTAGCAATAACAACTTTTGCTGCCTCAACTGTTCGGCTCCTTCAGCATCCAGACTCCAGTGTCCATTGCAGAATTTTAAAACAATTTCTAGTCACGACATCAGGACATCTGTTTGTAAGAACCTCCTATGAATGATGATACAGAATGAAAATTAAAGTTTCCCCTTCTCATTATCTTAATCTTAATGGAAGTCTCTGCTAACTGATTTTGTAAGGGATAGGAAGAACTAATGCACATCCTGGCCCTGGTGGGTCAAGGTAAAACTGTCGCTGGCGGTAAAGAGAGCTGAGAATTTCCATCATATAAACCAGTATGTCCTCTACTGCCTGTAAATAATATCTGAGAACTTCTATGGTGGGTGGTAACATATATTCATGAATTAATATTTTGTCTGTAAGACGGTGGAGCAGTAAAAGTATCCAGAGTACTATTATGTTTCATTTTTCCATAAGGATTAATCAAACAGAAAATAATAACAATATGTCAGGCAAAATAGACCTCCCTTTTTTATACCAAGATAATGATGACTGTATTTCCTATTTCTCTATCCTTCCCCTCAAAATAAGGCCAAAGATTACAGTCACTCTCACAAGTTTCCTGTGCATAAAACATCAGGAAGGAAAAAAAAAAACCCTACTTTTTATTCAAAATACAATAAAATAAAGGAAACTTGTTTAAAATCCTGCCATACTTCCCGGATGAGCAATCCTTAAATATGATATTCTACTCAGTCCTCTTCTCTAAATCACATAAAGCCTAAAGGAAGCTGAATTTTGTAATTCACATTTGTGGGAACCTTCCACCCTGTTCAACTCCATCATCACATTTCCTGACTGACTTGTCAGACAACACTGATTAAGAGAAGGAATGTCTGACTGCCAAATAAAGGACTTTCAAACACCGTCTATAAGCAAAGATTCAGCATTTCCTATAAGCTTATTTCCATCCATCAGCTTCTCAGCAGAGACTTGGTCTTGGAGAACACCTTTCTGTTCACATCATCATCTCATATGCAAACAGTATGAACTTTCATCCTTCTGTTAAAAACGCTACTGGGATCTTACTCTCCCTGGTGCACACTTTATTGGTAAAAGAACAATTGCTGAAATAACTGAATTGTGTGAGCTAATGCAGTTTTTTTTAAAGAAATGTATTAAGAATGTTTCTGATATTGTGTTACTGCTGAACAATAGCTTTGAATAGATTGCAAGTATTTTTAGAATGAAAATAATCACTTGGAAATGTTGTATGAAAACTATAATAACTGAGTGGTTTTCATCCTTCCAATGACAATGTAAGTCCAATCCTGAAGCCTTGAAGAAGAATATTTACACTCTCATTCATACTTTTTTGGTTTCGTAACAATTCTTAACCTTGTTTGCTGGTTTATATTGTTATTAGCAAAATTGATGTTACAGAAAGGAAATGATGCTAATATTCATTTCCAAACTTGCTGATATTCTAGACTCAGGCATTGCAAGCTGTGTATCCAGCAGCTGCACTATTTAAGATAAAATTATAGTGGAAAAATATAACACACATAGATATCAGATACACTTTGAAATTTACACTCAGTTTCAATTTAGCACATTTCATTATTAGTTTGTTGAGGGTTTTTTTTTAGCTTCATGGATATATAATATTCAGTGAAGCTTGTGGTTCATTGATTTCTGAGAGAGTGGTTATTTAAATTCAAAGATCAGCATTGCACTTGGTGCTCACCACCACCATCATTAGCAGCCTTTATATGCCTTAATTTTTTAGACTGTCTCTAATATTATGTTGAGTCAGCTTGAGTCAGCTACCTCCACACAAACTCTTTCTGCCCTTTGAAAGTCATACAGTGTCATACTAGCTCACATGTAGACTTCAAAAAGACATGCACCTGCTATAAACCTTTGTGTCTGAGCTATAAGCAGTTAAGTCCTGTCAGAGGACTTGTGTTGTTTTGTCAGCCCTGTGCAGGTGTATTGGATACCTTACAGATATTTCTATGTGAGCAGGTAGAATGGATCAATAGGAGCAGCAAAAACTTGACACTGTCCCCACTGCCTAATTCTGAATTTCTTTCTGTAATTGTTCTAGTCCTGTTCCACAGACTGGATGCATATTTGTAGTTGAAAGGCAATGCACACCACAAGCGTCCTTCCAAGTTCAGTATTAGCTGAAGCTCTTGCATTCAAGCTGCTTCATTTTACAAACCAAAGTCACAGCAAGTAGGGACAGTGGGTAATTTTCCAAGTCATTCTCTTGTTGTGAACAGCAGCTGGAATTTTGTCACTAAAATTATGTCAGGTCATAACAGGCATTTATGTATGCAGAACTAAGAACTAAGGGTGAGATTCAATTCCATGTTGAGATATCTGAATGAAGTTATCTACAATGTGAATTAGACACCTAAACTTCTTTACTGTTAATAGAGGTTCCACTGTCTACTGACAATATCCATGAGTTAACATATAAAATAGAAAGTTATCTCACATGCACACACCTTAGCTTTCATTTTACAAACAGCCTCTAGAGCAAAAGGTTTTCTTTCCTCATGAGTAGTCTTGATGTTCCTCCTGAATGCCATCTTGATTAGATTTAATGTTTCTGAACACAAATGATCTAAATAGTCCTATATTCCATATTAAGTTTCCTCAGCACCTTACATATTGATACTTCCATAAGGAGTTGCAGGTTGGTGTCTGATATACCAGACCCATGGAAGATAAATCTACATTTATTTTCTCTAGAAAATGCTTTTTTCTTATGAAATACTACAACAATTTAGTCTCATTCAGTGTACTTAAACTTCATGATGAATTTTATCTCCTATCGACTTGCTATCATATCTTGATTATTCTTTCCTAATAATTCCTGCTATGATCTTAGGCCAACATGCTTATTGACTCTAAGACATTAACACTCATCTCTTTTTCTCCTTTCTATTTGAGAGATGAAAACTCTTTTCCACAGAGAAACTAAGATCCTGAGACATTTTTTTGAGTCCTTGGATAGAGAATGTCTATCTCCTTTATGTGATTACCATGAGATTTTCTTATATTTAAATACAATAATCTCCAAACAATCACCTTGATATGTCATCAATCCTTTCTCTGTCAATCTGTCATAATCTTTTCCTCAGTTTCTAATAACTGATAATTTAGGTGGGTTTTTTTCCTAAATTATCCTTAACTCTATCCTAACCCTATTTGCTTCCTTTTTATTTATTAATCTAAAAAGCCTTTTGCTATGCTATTTTCTTACTAAAATATGTAGACATACAGCGCAGGTGGTCTCTCCATGACTGAGAGATATTGGCAGGGAAGAAGAAGTCTATGTTCCTGCTGTGTGCAGCAAGTGTTATGTGAATAAATAAAGCATTTCGGTTTCCATCATAACCAGCCTCTGGCTTTTGTCCCAAACAGAAAAAAAAAAAACAAACCAAAACTGAACAAATGAATGCTAGGCATTTTAAGGAAAGTATTAATTTCTGAGCTGAATAATTCACTAGCAAATGTGTTTGCAATTCCTTTGATTGAGTGATTACTCTTCTCCTCCTGGATAGCAAGAGCTTTTAGCTAAATAGAAATGTAGCTGATAATATGTGTAAGATTCATTAGATAATCTTCCATATGCAGCTAACTTTTTCTCCCTCTGAGCTCAGAATGAAAAACAGTTTTATATCAGCACTTACAGTGTGTGTAAGCTTTTATAATTTGTCAACACTGTAGGGTAGGAGTGTCCTTTCATTTTTCTGATACTGACAGTATACTGATGAAAACTGTTACTGTTCTACAAAGGCTATTGTCATATTAACAATATGATGCCCTCAGAGCATTGATCACAGATCTTCTTGTTTGGAAAACAAAACTTACACCAAGAGTAAAGGAAGGAACTTATGTCCCTGTCATCTCCTAAAGCATAATGTTTCTTCAAATTACAACAGAATTTCAGGCCTTCTTATTTGTTGAAAAGAAAATCAAAACTTCAAAACACCGATACAGAGATGTTTGGTTAATATAATTATATTTTCTATAAAATTACATTTAGACAACTAATGTGACTCAAATACTGATACATGTTTGTTTAAAGCAAGATGGGAGATAGATCATCAGATTGTACTAGGGAATTTGGTAGTTGACATGTCCTTCCTCTGCTCCATTCATTTTTGAAGCTATTATTTTCTTCAGACTGTCTGCTGAGAGCAGTGGAGCAGTGACTGATTTCTGAAGTGAATAGAAGTACATTTTTCAGTGGAATGAAATTTTGTTTTCTCCACCACAATGTTTATAAACCTCAGATAATAAAACACCGTTTTTCACAAACAGTTGAAGAATAGGGGGTATTATTCTCTTCCCGGGGGGGGGATATGCAGTCTGATCTTGTTAATTTAATTTGAGCCCATTATTGAATCTTAAGCCTTTGAGAAATAGGGTCAATAGGGGACTCGCAGCAGAAGCAGTGCTAGTCACTACATTAACAGATAGAAAGCCCTCTTTGGAGAGGTATGCCTTAAAATCCAGCCATTGCTACTTAGCCACTTTCTCTGACACAAAGAGATGTCTTACCTTACTTTCAAAATACAGGAGAAGGAAACATCTCCTCCTCCACTTCTATGTGATACCTGAAAGCACTTTCTGAGGATTATCTGCTTTCTGTATCTGTATCTGCCAGAGGGCCTCCAGCCTACATTTTCCATGTCCTTCGAGAGCCATAAGCACTACCCAGCCTGGGACAGACACACAACATCTGCAAGAAGAGACTGGCTTATATTCCTTGGAAGAGTTGCTGTGTTCCTTTTAGGATTGTAGTTCTTCTCTGTCAGGAAAGGAGTAATGATTATTTACTGCTTTTCTAGAGCTGCAGCTTTAACAGTTAATAGATTCAGGGGCTTTCCTATTTTTTAGAAAAGCAAAAATGTGTTAAGTTTCACCTCAATGTAGCTTCATGGACTTTATGATTAATAGTGTGTAACCAAAACCAAAATTTCAAACTCCTATAAGTAAATGGTTGAACAACATTTCTCATGAGTATGCTTCAGTGGGGTTACTTACCTAGAGATGTAGTGGAGCTGCAATCATACAAGATTCAAAGACAAAAGAAAAGGTTGAGCTACAAAAAAGGACAGATTCTTTAAGTGCCTATGTACACTATGTAATGATGCCATACATCATATTTTGACTAAATACAATTAATTTTATATTTTTTTGAAGTCCTCTTTTACATTTTAATTCCCATTCTTCTTAGGTTTTACTTTTGAGGTCATTTTTTATGAATAGCCTGTGCTTGATATTGAAATGTGATTTGACAATAATATAGCAGTTCAACTTTAAAGGCAAATTATGAAGAATAACCTTTTTTACTTATTATAAAAGGTTCATTAAAATTCACCACTGCTAAGTGTCAAAGGATACTAATCCACTGATGCCTCCCTGAGACTTTTTGAATTAAGGAAGGAGAAGGAGTAAAATGGGCTTATTACAATCTTTGTGAAACAGAAAAGAATTCAGTTATCATCTTCATCATCCTTTGCTACAGAGGAAGCACTCCTTAATCCTATTTATTAGCTCTAAAAGATATCATCATGGAATTTAACTGCTAGGATGGGAGATATATTTATATATTTATGTATTTATCCTTGTCAGGATAACTATTCTTCCACATGGAAGCCTGCGAATCCTGAATGCTTCCAAGTCTGATGAAGGACGGTACTTATGCCGAGGTGTAAATATATTTGGATCTGCAGAAATCATTACATCACTATCTGTTAAAGGTATGAAAAAATGCTTTGATGATAATGATGTTTTCTCTTACTAATATTTTATTATTGCTTAGAAGCCCCAGACAACCAAACAACAGCATTGTACAGGCAGAATATAATAGCATTTCCAAAAAGCACAGGGGCTAACCTCCATCTGGTCAAACATTGTATTCCTTTGTCAGATTAAACATTCCAGCTGTTATATCATAGATGTATGTCAGAAGAATTAGTAGATCTATTAAATCACTCAGATTAAAAATAATTCTATAAGATTGGTTCTAAAAGAATCAATATCCTTTTTACTTTATTTTAGCTTTGGGAGCTCATTTACCCCTACCTCTTTTTTCATGGGAGCAAAGTTTAGGATTAAAATAATAATTATATAAATATAAAATCAAAGGAAAGACAGTTCCTTAGAACAGCAATAATAATCAATTCACAGAGTTGCAATTATTTTCTAACCCACATTTTAGTTACTTTTCAGATGAATTCTTATATGATTGTTGTTTCTCATTTTAGGTGTTCAAGTCTTTCAATTTCATTTTTCAAGCTTCTTCTTATATTTAATATGTCTGGAAACATCCTTTTAAGTGATGAAACTGATTTTTTCATGCAATCACAACATTCTGCTGCAGTCTTAGGGAAAAACAAACAAACAAACAAAACAAAATTAAACCAAAACAAAACAACCAAAACAAACAACAAAACAACCAAAACAAACAACAAAACAAACAAACCAACCAGAAAACAAACAAACTAACAAACAAAAGAACAAAAGCTTTTTCTGAGACTAATAAAATTAATTAATTAATCTATCTCAGAAGTCCGATGGATTGTTGTTTAGGTTCCTGCCTTACTGCTTTCATGAGACTGGCTTTACCTTATGTTCACCACTGTTAATGTCTTAGTGTGTATTATGACTACATTTCAGTATTTAACACTATGTATTTGAAATAAACAGTAAATGTAAGCTCTGGGTAAACTAAACAAAACTCAATCATGCTATTTTGGCCTTGCACTATCACTAGACTTCCATTTAAATGTTCCTAATGCTTCTATATTTCAAGAACCTACAAGAATAGAGCTGAGTCCCAAGAAGATAGAGTTAACAGTTGGAGAAAGCATTGTCCTCAGTTGCAAAGCCCTTCATGACAGCACACTAGATGTTACTTTCTATTGGACACTCAATGGGCAGCCAATTGACTTTGAAAAAGAAGGTGGACACTTTGAAAGCATCAAGGCGGTAAGTGACCATGTGTTTGTCATCTGTGTGCTATGATCTGACAGAAATTTGCATGCTTTTATATGTCTCTCATTTACCATATTCTGACCAAATTGGAAGATAACTGTTTTCACTAATATTGGAAAGAAATGTTAGCTAGAGAAGGTGCAAACTGCAGGTCACTAAAATTACTTCAAGTAGTTTTAATCAAGAAAATGTTGCAAATTATACTCTATTATTAGTGAGGCATCTGATGATCTTTTTGAGGGAACAGAAAGTAGTTTGGATCAAATCATCCTTAAATTCTTGAACTGATTTTAACGTAGAAAGGATGCTGCTATAAGCATTGATGTCTTTCTCACAGATAACATGGCTGTTGGAATGCCCTCACCTCCCAGTGATTTTACTTGCTTGGCATATATGTCTGAATAGCAAGGAATATATTTTCCAACTTCCCTGCATGAGGTAAATTCTGATAAAGTAGTTCAAACCTGTCCCATGTAAAATGCTTTGAACTTTTCTTTGTAGAAAGAAATCTCTTAATGTGCACAGGTTTAGAAATAAAATCTACAGTCATTTAACTCAATCTTCCCACTAATTAAATGTAAATCAAATGTCCATGATATGTTAACAGAGAAAAATGAAGCTCACAAAGGTCAGGAAATTTTAAAAGTTAATGTATTTAATTTGACTACAATGTAGTGAAGTTAACTTTGCATTAAAAATCCTGTCATCTTCCATCATTTATTTTCTACTTGCTTTAACTCACTTTGTGGAGTTTCTAAAAAAAAAAAAAAAAAAGGTTTTACTTCAGCAAGCTTTTTAATTGAAAAACATTATTAAGTTATTAAGTTACATCTCAGTGTGAAGGTTCTTAGCATACTTAACTTTTCCTGAGGAAGTCACGTACTGAAAATCCAGCACTAAGTATACAGGAAGGAAAACTATCTTACTATCATTTTTTTTCTCTTAACTTTAATTTTAAAATATTTTTTTGATTCAGGAAAACATCCTATTATTACAATTTAACTTAAAGTAATTTCCAGAAATTTAAAATGTTTAACATGGTTCCTTCAGTGCAGTGCAGTGTTTTCTAAGATGAAGGGAAATTTTAATGACTGGGGAAAATCTTCAGGCTAGGAAATTTCTGGTGTTATTTCTTCAATCAAAGTAAAGCTAATTACTTTATCTATGAAAATGACATTTTGTTGATCTTTTAACAAGAATTGTTCTTTAATTTAATTTCTACCCTCAAGCCCTCAAACTGATAGAAGTAAAGCTCATTCAGAGTCAGAAGCTGGTAGATGACATACTGGCACTATTTTCAGGCAAATATTCACGCAAAACTTACTGAAATTACTGATTCCTGTTATTGTCCTGACATAACTAAAATTTTGCTAAACCTAATAGATTTAACCATCTGGTTTAGGATGGGTTTATGAGTTTTCACTGTGTTGCTAAGGAGACACTGTTACTTTACTAAGTGAAAATAGTGTTAATTGCTCACAATGGAGTCAATGCTAAATGCCTAAATGACAACGTGAATAACAAAAAAGTTGTTCATTAAGTAAAAATCTGTCATCATTCTTTTCAGGGGCACACAGGCATTATTTTTTTTTTTTTCCTAAACCATACTTTTTTTACAAACAGCAAACTTCAGATGGTTAGAAAATAAAATCAGGCTGGGAAGAAGTCATTGCATATTTTGCAAAATATTACAAAATTAGGTCCTACCTTGTCACTCTTAAACCAGTGTTGAAATAGTGTAATAGTATGCAATGCTAAAGAAAGACCAAAATGAAGTGTCAGACCCTGATATTTTTAAACTGGACTAGCTTAATTTTCCTTTACAAGATTGCTCACACAAGAGATGTTCAGGCCATGTTTAGTTTACTTGCATTCTTAATTCATTTAAAAGTCAAGACATTTCTTTTCTGCTTTTCTCTCTAAAGAGAGAATGGAAGGATAGGGTTGGATCAGCTGGAAGGAGGTTGAAGATACCTATTAACATGCTACAGGCAAAATGTGGAGGGGAACACTCCAAACAATGACTCTGTTAGAACAATCCTCACTACATTTTCTGAATGCTTTTGGAAACATAATATGACACATCTTGCTCCCTCTTTGGAAGTAGCAGTTAAAATATATGTACACCTCCATTCACTAAATACCTATCTTGATTTTTGCATTGTCCTGAAATGCAGATGGATCACTTGAGAGATACAAAACTTGAAAGTAGGGACTGTGGTAATACCATAATGTAAAAGGTGTTTTGTGTTTTGACACATAAACTCTATAATTCCCACAACTACTGATTTGTGGAATGATGGAATGTTGTCATCTGTATCTCTTTATGATTTCTCTTAGCCACATAAGCATGTGAAATTAATCACAAGGATTAAAATGCATTTCTTTACTTCATTAAAATCTAAAGCATGACCAGGTATTAAGTAAAAAAAAAAAAAAAAATTAAAAAAAAAAAAAGATAAAATTATTCTCTTTT
>JANIJG010025586.1:66440-103708 GCA_024611175.1 Megaceryle torquata
TAATTCCTGTTTGTTTTGTTTGTTTTTGAGTTGTTTTTGTTGTTTGTGGGTTTTTTTTTTTTGTTTTTTTTTTTTTTTTCTTTTTTTTTTGGGGGGGGGGGGTCTGAAAAGGATGGATGCAATCTCGTTTTATTCTACAGAGGGATTGAGAAGATGGGAGTTGCAATAAGATACAACTTCCCAGTTTGTTAGAACCCACAAAGAGTTGTAAAGTCAGAACAATTACACAATAGACTCTGCATTAAACAAAGAACCAATGAAACAACAACAACAAAAAATCTTTACACATACAATTCTTTGCAAAATAGCATGCTGCTCATAATTTTTATGTCACTCTTGAAATGCCAGAGGCTTCAAGATCTGCCTCATTGAGACAGCTTCTTTTTCCCGATTTCCAGATATTCCTGAAGTCCAGAGACTGTTTAGTTCTGTCCTTTGAAATAACTTCTAGTGATTGTGTGAATTATTACACTTGATATAGTCTTCAGATGCCAAACTCAATGAGATAGAAAAACTATTAATAGGTTTTATTGTCTTTGATGTATGGTTTTCCAAATTAGCACATTAATATCTCTCTTAGCATATCCAGTGATACACTGTTTTTCAGAACCTCTTTATTACTAATTTTTTATCTGAAAGCTTCAAGGGAAAATGTCTATTAATGTGGACTCCAATTCCAATATCATGGATCTCAATTATTGAAAGACATGTATGTGAAAGGATGTTATATTTGAGAAGGAACATGGCATCAGCCTCTCTACTCATGACCCAGACAGAGCAACCTGGCTATTTTCATTGCTGTTAGATGTGGCTCAGAAGTGAAAACAGGAAGGGTGCCCTTGCACTGGGTAAAACTCCAGGAATATCAGTCCACCAGCAGAGAAGGTGACAGTGACTCATTCTCAGATGAGAGTTAAGATCCACCAGGCTGAATGATAGATGTGTAGACAACCCACAGAGACAGCAAATGTGTGATTATGCTTCCATTATTTTATATTTAAGTGGTATTTGTAATTTAATGCACAAGCTAATTTGACTGGAAACTAAAGCCTTTTTCTTTCCCCACGTCACTCATTTTATCACTTCTTCCTCAAAATAGCAACATTTTATATTAGCCCATTATCCAAAAAATGTCCATCAAAACAATACTTGGGTTGATGTAAGGAAATCAACAGAATAATAAACAGGTTTCCACTTGCTTTAATTTTCTAATTAAACTCTAATCTTGTTACTTAGTTTATATTTAGTTAACATGAATGCTTTTCATAGCTACTTTCATCAGAATGGATAATACTGCAATTTTCTGGCACATCTAACTTATAGCCAGCTGCTGCATTTCTGTCAGTTTCAGCCTTGATACATATTTTACAGGTCCACAAGGTGAAAAGAGCCAGTAATGTGAATTTAAACATGTCTGGCATGCCACTAAGGCAGTCGGGCATTTGAAGCCTGGGGCCAAGCATCAATTACATTATCTATTCATGGTGAAACATGGGGAGAGAGAAATTGAGTAGAATCAAAGTTTAACCTGTTAATCATGCATGCAAACTTAATTTTATGAGGTAACAAATGTAACAGATTGTACACTGGCTTTGTTTTTAGTAAGTCCTTATTTTCTTATTTTTCTGAGCTAAAATTTCTTCATAGCATAACAAGTAATAGCCCCATGAAAAGGTTTACCTGTTTTAGACTGAATTTGTATTTGACTGGGGTGTTATGTTGTTGAGGGTGGTGGTTTATTTGTGTTCTGTATAAAAGAAGTTTCAGCTTTTCCCATTATTATAAGCATTTTTGCTCTAGAAAAAAATTAATAACCTGCTTTATCTGTGCCATTTGAAGATGATTATATGGGCTACTAAATTCTTTGTAGAAAATGTGCTTTTCAAAAAAAAAAAAAAAAGAGAAAGTAGAGAGTAATCATTGACTGCATGGGTATATTTAGAACCAATAGGAATCTAACACATAATATTGCATGTTCAAACTAATATGCAGTATTAAACTAACAAAGAATCCAAATGTGTGTGCTGCTAAAAGACGTAACAGGAAGGCTAAGGAATTGGTTCTCTGGCATATATGCCACAGCATTTGAGATTTCAGTCCTATATGTGGTCATTTGGAGGCTATTCAGACTGAGTCATGAAGCAGTGCATGACTCTATTAGAGAATCATATAATCAAATAGTTATCAGTAAATAGAACTGAATTCTATCTCCTACTAAATTACAAATATTAAAAATACAGAGGAAATGAGAACATAAATGCAGATCCTGAGACCAGTCGGGGTATCCTTGTTTTCCAGTAGTTGAATACAGTGTATCATCAACTTCTGAGATGCTGGCACATTTTACATTTCATTCCTGAACAGATGAAATGTGAAATATGTTCCTGGGAGGGTGAGAACTTACAGCTGCCTTTTAAGGGTTTTCACTTAATATCTCTCTGTTTCCCAAATGTGTAATGCAAGAGATAAGATGGATGGATGGATAGATAGATAGATAGATAGATAGATAGATAGATAGATAGATAGATAGATTAAAACACTTAGAAGAAAAAACTGCTGCATATGTTGTTGCTTTGGTCCTCACTTTAGGAAGTTCTGCCAAGCTGGTGACAAATCCTTTACCCCCCACCCATACCTTTTCCACAGCTAAGAACGGTTGGTTTTCAAATTACATCTGTATCTTAAAAACTATAAAAATCTCTAAAAGTAAACAACTGCAAACTGCACATTAAGCAAACATTTATGAGAATGATTAAGGGGCTGGAACAACTGCCTTATGAATAAAGACCGAGACACCTGGGGCTTTTTAGTTTGGAGAAGAGAAGACTGAGATGAGATCTAACTAATGTCTATAAATACATAAGGGCTGGGCATCAAAAAGGCAGGGACAATCTCTTTTCTCTTGTGCATTGTGACAGGATGAGAGGCAATAAATTCAAGCTCGGGTACAGGAAGTTCCACCTCAACACGAGGAAGAACTTTACTGCAAGAGTTGTAGAGCATTGGCATAGACTCCCCAGAGAGGTTGTGGTGTCTCCTTCTCCGGAGACTTTCAAGACCTGCCTGGATGCATTTCTGCATGATCTGATCTAGTTTTGTCCTGCTGGGGCAGGGGGGTTGGACTCAATGATCTTCGGAGGTCCTTTCCAACCCCTAACATTCTGTGATTTTCTTAAGGACTAAAGACAAGTTTAATAATTCACTTCCCCCAAAAGTTTATCAATATCAACATTTTGTTTCATTTTGCTTCATTTGACAAGGTGTTTCAGAATTTATAGAAAAAATATCCACGTGGAAAGTATCTTCATGAATAAGGGATTCAAGTAGAGTAAGAAAGACATTGTGATTATAGATTTGGGAAATCTGGACTGAATTGCTTATCACAAAACTCTCTGTAAATTTGGGCAGCTCATGTTAGCGTTTCTTACTCTAAAAACAGGAGTTTAGTAAGGCTCTTGCTTTTCTTTATCTTCCCTCTATCTTACTTGTTCGGATTGCAAAATTGAAGGACGGGGACTAAATCCAGCTATATCCTTCTACAGCAATGCTATAATCAGTTATAACCTTGTCTGCTAAATACTTTTTATACTGCACAAATATTAAGACTTACTACAAAATTAAGAATCTGTCATTTCTCAATAAACAAAACACACAGATTGAAAAAAAAACCACTTGACATTTCCTTGAAAAAAGACAAAGCAGAAGCACTTTAAAATTATTAATTATTAATACAGTAACTTTTTTTTTTTTTTAATTTCTTTACAAGAAGGGAATGTTAAAAAGCAGATGAACTGGCTTTCAAGTGCTTTCAGTTTTCCAGATTGAATGTGACATTTTATTTTCCTTTCTATAAGGAAAGTAATCTAGAGGTTGAGCAATTTTAAAAAACTTTTTCAGATCACTTACCCCAAATTAAAAATAGGGAGAATAAATCTGATTTTAAACAAAATGTAGTTTTGCTCTAGAAAACTAGAAGTAAAATAATAATTTTGGATAAAAATTAAATATCTCTGTTAACTCAAACCAATACATTGTCATTTGTCTTTACAGTTTTAATGCTTCTATTTTTAAATAAAAATGAAGTAAAATTAAAATTGCACCTCTTTTTAAAACAGAAATGGCTATGTTTCATTTGTTATAATGTCAAAATGAAATATTTAATAATTTTCACTATTTTGCCCAGTGAGTACCCTAAATCTTTGAATGGTTCATCTTTGCAGTCTATCAGAATCCCCAGTTTTCATTAAAAAAATTATATAAATCAAACACACGCACACACACAAAATATATATATGTACAAAATCCAGCAGCCATGCAGAGTGAAGAGAGAGGGATTTTTAAAACTCTGTAACAAAAAAAAGAAAACTAATTTAAGCACCCTAAAGCACAGAACCGTTTTAAAAAAGGTTGGACACAGAAGAACTTTGGAAGGAAAGCTAACATCTACCCCAAATGTTCATGGTTTCATAGATATGGTGTTACTTACCACTTCCACAAGCTTCCACCATCTTTGCCAGATGAACCCAGCTTTTTTGAAGAGAAATGAGTAACACATTAGAAATCTCCCCTCTCAGTTTGTTAAGATCCACAGGTGAAAGGGCTCTTACTTCACTTCAAACAGTGTAAATCAGAAGCAATTCATAAGCTTTGTGGGGTTGCATCATTTATGAGAAAAACAAAAACAAAACCAAAAAACAGAATTGGGCATGTTCTGTAAAGGGGAGTTCAAAGTTCAAAAAGGCACTACACAAAAGAATTCTGAAATTTTATGTGAACTTTCAGGATCTAGTAAAAATTGCACTTTCATTGAACTTAAGCCATTAATGATCAACAGGGGAATTAGAAAGGACTGTATACATTTATTTAAATGTACTTTTCTTTGTATAGTTCAAAGGCACAGTGCTTCTCAATAAATAAGCTGAAAGGCATGCAATAAGGCCCTAACAATTAATGTCTCACAGTACATTTCTACCAATGACCTATATACTGCTGTAAGGAAGAAAAGAGAAAGTTTATATCTTAGGGCATATTTAACCAAATAAACAATGCAATCGTTGCCTGCTTACAGTAAATAAACTCAAAATAGTAGTAATTTTAGAAGCTTCATTAGAGGTGTTAATTAAGATAAAAGAATTTATACAATTTCAGTGGAATAATTAAGATTTCTGAAGTTTTACAAAATATGATAACCTAATTCACACTAATGAAGACAATTATATTTTCTCTAAAAGAATTTCATCAGCTGCTTATATGTGCTTTTCAAGCCATAATGGTTGTCTCAGTTTTTAAGGAACTGTGGGTTATACTGCTTCCAGAACTTAGCAAGAAAGGATAAGTGATGTTTAAAGATTTGTCTTAAAATTTGTCTCCCTGGAAAAACATACAAGAATAGATTTACAAGAAATAAAACATTCTCAATCACTATTGATTTGGAAAATTGTAGATGCATATTATTTATGTCCTAAGATTTTACTTGAAGTCTAAAACATGTCAGGTTCCCTGACATTTGATTTTGCCTATTCAAAAAATACATTTGAATATGTTAATTCCTGTTTTATCTCTTAGATGATCTGTACATTGAAAATTTGACTAATCTGCAGAAGACACACTGCTTATTTTTATTCTCATCTTTTCCTTTTTTTGAGTTCACCAGCCTGACTGAAGAATTCTTTGAAATGAAACTTGAGCAAATTTTCTTTAACACAGAGTGCTATGTTTTTATTTCTGTTCTTATTTAACAACATCATGTCTTCTGCATCAATTTATTTCTATGGGGAAAACTACAATAACTTGGACATTCTGTTTTGGTTATTTTTATAAATAATTTTTTTCTTTTTATTCACAGTTCCAAAGACTCCTCCAGCTAATGTAAGTGGCAGAAGTGGAAGGCGACATGAATTAGTAATAGCATGGGAGGTAAGGGACTTTTCTGATTAAAGGTTTTGTTTCATGTTTACTTCTTTGAAGGCAAAGTAAATAATATACTTTGCTTACTGCAAATCTTAGAACACAAAATACAATTCTTTAAATGTGTTCTTAAGTAATGAGAATTTTCATGTGGTTTCACATGGCATTATGGTGGCAGCAGCTCCAAAGTTGTGTTAATTCAAGTCTTTTTTTCTCAATCTACTGCTTGGGTTGGTTTGACTTTTCTTGATCCTAAGTAAATACTACACCAGATGAAATAATAGCTATGGGAATAAAAGGAAAGCCTTATAACTTTTTTTTTTTTTTTTTTAATTTAAATTAAGAAATAATTATTTTTGGAAGTATTTAATGGAAATTCTTTTTTGAAAAAAATAAAGATCTGAAATAGACCTTTATTTTGAGAAAATGTTTCTTGCATCACAAATATACTTTCTTGAATTGTGATAATTAATGTATGACAGAAGATATCATACTTCATGTTTGGCCATGCCAGTGGGCAACTGGAGAAGTGGGAGTTACTTTCTGTGCTAATCATAAATAACACAGTAGATTAGAGACTTTTCTTGAGGAGGTTTCAAAACTTCTGGATAAGTCATGAAGTATTTCAGATTCATAAAATATACATAAATATCTATTAAAAAACAAACAAACAAACAAACAAAACAAACATCAAATAAAGTCACAGGGGTATAATGAAAACAGATTTAGCCTAGCCAGCTTGAGGAGGCATTCACAGAATCACAGAATATTCATGGTTGGAAAAGATGTCCTAGATCACTGAGTCCAATCATACCCATAACAAAAAAACACCACCTAAATACCCTGATCAAACATGACTTCAAAAACACAAAATAAAATGCCTACCACTGGACCATTTCCTGAAGCACCAGGTCTGCCTGTTTCTTAAATACCTTCAGGATTGTTGACTCAATCACCTCCCTGGGAAGGATGTTCCAGTGCCTCACCACTCTTTCTGTAAAGAATTTCTTCCTAATATCTAATATAAATGTCCCCTGACAGAGCTCTAGACCATCTTCTCTGCTTCTGTCAGTAGTTACTAAGGAGAAAAGGCCAACCCCCACCTCTCTACAACCTCCTTTCAGGTCGTTGTAGAGGGCAATAAGGTCTCCCCTCAGCCTCCTCTTCTCCAAACTAAACATACCCAGCTCCCTCAGTCTCTCCTCATACAACTTGTTCTCTAAACCCCTCACAAGCTTGGTAGCTCTCCTCTGGACACCTTCCAGCATCTCAATGTCTTTCCTATAATGAGGGACCCAGAACTGAACACAGTATTCGAGGTGAGGCCTCACAAGTGCCAAGTACAAGGGCACGATAACCTCCCTTCTCCTGCTGACCACACTATTCCTGATACAAGCCAGGATCCTGCTGGCCTTCTTGGCCACTTGGGCACACTGCTGACTCATATTAAGCCATCTGTCTACCAGCACCCCCGGGGTCCTTTTCTGCTGAGCAGCTTTCCAGTCACTCATCCCCAAGATTGTAGCATTGCCTGGGGTTGCTGTAACTGAAATGCAGGACCCGGCACTTGGCCTTGTTGTACCTCATACAATTGGCCTTGGTCCATCAATCCAACCTGTACAGGTCCCTCTGTAGACCCTTCCTGCCCTCGAGCAGACCAACACTCTCACACAATTTGGTGTTGTCTGCAAACTTACTGAGGGTGCTCTCAATCCCAACATCCAGCTCATCAATAAAAACTCCAAACAAGACGGGCCCCAAAACTGAGTGACCAGCAGCCAGCTTGATTTCACCCCATTAATGACAACTCTCTGGGAACTGCCATCCAGCCAGTTTTTAACCCAGCAAAGAGTCCATTTGTCTATACCACGTTTCGCCAGTTCCTCCAGGAGAATGCTGTGGGAGACTGTGTCAAAGGCCTTACTAAAGTCCAAGTAAACAATATCCATAGCCGTCCCCTCATCCAAAAGGTGAGTCACATAGTCATAGAAAGAGATCAGGTTGGTTAAGCAAGACCTCCCTTTCATAAACCCATGCTTGCTGTCCCTGATCCCTTGGCTGCCATGCAATTGCTGTGAGATCACTTAAGATGATCCTTTCCATGATCTTGCCTGGTACTGAAGTCAGGCTGACAGGGCTGTAGTTCCCCAGAACCTCCTTCCAGCCTTTCTTGTACATAGGTGTCACATTAGCCACCCCCCAGTCATCTGGTACCTCCCCTGTTGACCAGGATTGTTGAAAAATGATGGAGAGAGGCTTGGTGAGCTCTTCTGACAGTTCCTTAAGTATCCTTGGGTGAATGCCGTCTGGCCCCATAGACTCATGAGTGTCTAAGTGCAGAAGCAAATCACTGACTTTTTTTTCTTCCTGGATTATGGGGGGGTTGTACTGTTCTCCATCCTTATCTTCAAGTTCAGGAGGCTGAACACCCTGGGAGCAGTTGGTATGAGACACAGAATTCTGATTAACTGCTTAAAATGGCAACTGTTAGGACATCTGAAAAGGCTGTCTTCTGTTGGCACATCTGCCTTCTCTGGCACCATTTGCCAGAGATAGCCAAGACAGAGCTGATTTCATTTTGCTTTATAGTCTGTATCTATAAGCAGCAGCATCTCTCCTGTTGGGAGAATGCCAAACAAAAACGTCAGGTGGTTACAGCTGTATATGATGTAAAGTGGTCTAATCTTGGTCCCTAATATCAAATATTAGTATGTAGTATTCATATTAAGTGTCTTTATAGTGTTCTGCAGGTGACTGGAGTGGAGGGCTACTGGAGTGTGTGATATCTCCCTCCCTGTCAAGGGTCAAAGATTTCTTCCAAAAGAAACTAGATATCCATGGGTGTACCATCCTGCAGTACAGGTAGAACAGACAATTAAGAACTAGCAAATCCTATAACATAACTTTCTCTATATATTGAGGGCTTTTCCACAAAAAAAACAGCTGATTCTTTTTCACTTTTAGCTAAGGAACACAAACTGCCACTGAGGCAGAAGGTGTTGATCCTTCCCCCTTTTTTTTTGTGATTAACTCCTTGTTTCCATCAATACCTAATGGTTCTTCCTAGTGTTAATAATTTCAGCACACTACTGTTTCACATACCTCTTAAACTGCAAAAAGTCATTAATCCAATTAATATTACAAGAACTTCATGGCATTTTATCTGTGTCAAGTATAAATTGTGAAGTGAGCATATTTACATTTTTTAATTGTTTGATGATTGCTACCTTTTCTAATTATAGCCACCATCTCTTCAAGAGATGGTAAAAAGATAGAACACAAAGCCATGCAATTTAAATTAAGTGTTGAACTTTCTGCTAAAGAACTAATCATAGCACACTGGATAACACTCCAAAAACTCCCTACAGACTACTATGATATCTGGTGTGGTCACTGCATCTCCATAAGGCACAGTGCATATCAACATCCAGCACACTCAGTCTGTGCTTTTGCAAGATCCAAAAAAGTCTTATTGGACTTACACACGTACTAGGAATTCAACAAAGTATTTTAAAGTCTGAGATGATACTGAGATGGTATATGGGTTCCTGGAAATTCAAGAAATCTCTAACCTACATAGTCTAGTGAACTTTACTTGTCAGGTTCAAACAAACCTTTTTTTTTTTTACTCAGTTTTAATTCTCAGACTGTGTATTTAACATTTTCAGTGAAATCCAAGGTTCTGCTACTTCCTTCGCATTTCTGGCTTTTTTTTTATAGCAATTTATCCATAAGCATTGCAAGGAGATGGAAAGCTCTTCCTTTCCCACTCAAATCACTGGATTATGAAGTCTGTCATGTTTTTCCCTACTCTGCCTTTGAAGTCATGATTTAATTTTTCTTGGATGTGCAGCACACAGCTTCAGAAGGATGGGTAGAAAATGGTGTCTGTAAGTGAGGTGCTTGGTGATGCAACATTCACTTGCAGTGTGGAAGGGAGAGGATTTGATATCCCCTGTGTACCTGCTTGGATTTACATGTTCATTAGCTGCAGATCTAGGATAGGCACTTCAAGAGAAGAAGTTTAGACACCCTTTATTTGGCATTTCCCATAGGCCTAATATGCTGACAGCTGTTAAACATAACCTAATTTCTAAACTAGTCCATTGGCTTTATAAGAAATGTAGGCAGTAAATTAGCATTAAAAATTCTATTCCTTGATCTGGACATGTAAGATATAGCTTTTGCAGGGTTCAGTCTCTCAACAAATAAATCGCTCTGCTGACTGCCTGCTTATGGCAGATGTGCCCCAGTTTAAGTGGCTAACTTCACAGATCCTCCGAGAAGAGAAAAACAAATGAGAATTTTTTTTTTTTTTTTTTTTTTTTTTTAAGCAGGACTCAGTTTAAGAATTAGAACTACATTTAGTGTATTATATCCTCAGTCTCAAACTGAACCCTAGATTTAAATCTCTAAGACCTGACACCCCATTTGGATACAGAAATTAGACAGGCTGGCACCTAAAGCCCAAGAGAATCCCACTATAGTAAGCATCACTCCCATCATATTTTAGAAGTCCTTAACAATATGTTGTTCTGTATTTTTCACAAGGTCGCTGAAGGGGCTCTTCCACTAATAGACCACTGGTTAAAGCATTAACCACAAAGTGGGAGATACAGAAGAAAAAAATCTTTCTCAGCCCAAAAGCTTATTCAAACCCAGGATAGTGACCTAATTATGGTGATTAGGTGAATAAACTCTCTTACAAGGTTTTTCTTCAGCAGTAATTGTCCCTGTGTGTTCCCAGGAATAAGTAAAATCCTATAATGACACTGTAAGGGATCACCCTCGCACAAACAGACAGATTAACGCCAGCCACTGAGTGACTGCTATCTAAGTAAAACCACATCTGATCATTACCTGAACTTTATTTTTTAGCCAGTGTCAGAGGAGTTTCAGAATGGAGAAGGATTTGGGTATATTGTAGCCTTCAGACCCAATGGAACACGTGGCTGGAAGGAAAAAATGGTGACATCTTCAGATGCCTCAAAGTTCATCTACAGAGATGAAAGTGTCCCACCTTTGACTCCTTTTGAGGTGAAAGTTGGTGTTTACAACAACAAAGGAGATGGTCCCTTCAGCCCTATTGTGGTCATCTGCTCAGCTGAAGGAGGTCAGTTCAACATGAAGTTAACTTGTATACTATGAAATATATTAAGGTAATTTTATATAATGTGCCCTATTATACCATGCTTTTTCAAAAATTCTTTGCAGAAGTGCTAAGTAACATTAAACATATTTTGCAGAGAAGGAGGTGAACTAACTTGCCAAGGTTACCCAGAAAGCAAGTGACAAAGTTTAGGAATAGACTTCAAGCCACATCAGTACTAACCAAAAAAAAATCTAATCTAATGAAGATTCATCCCTAATGTGAACTCTATAGTCATAACTTTAAACCAGGCTACTCTAACAACAAGCAAAGAAAGGCTGATGTTTTCTAATGTTTCTGAGGTTCATGATAGTTTTTTTGATGGGTTAATTAGACAACGACTAAAAGACTAAATAAATTCACTTATGAATGGTCATTTCGCAGTTAATGGATATTAAAAGAGCATATAATGCAATTTTGTATTTTTTTTAATTATTTTTTTCTTTTATTTTTGCTCTTTTTTTTTTTATTTCATTAGTATAAATGTACTGAGTTTATGTTAATGTCCAAATATTCAATGTGAATTAGAGGAATAGTTCAGAAGAACAAATGAAAAATCTTTCTTGAAATTTTATATATTAACTTGATGTAACTTTCAATAGTATTTTATGGGCGAAAAAAACAAACCAAACCAAACCACCACCAACAACAACAAAAAACACCAAACAACAAAAAGCACTCATTTGTACTAGTAAAAGAAATTGTTCTGTACTGACGAGCCAGTGTATGGAAATGTCCATACACACAAAAGGTAAATTAATTTTATCCACAGGAATACTGTAAGCAGCCTCATTACTGGAAGTTGTAAACTTCCGTTCTTCTTTAATATACTATCTTTGACTTACCCCATTGCCTCCTGTGAGGAAAATAAGATAAGCACAGTCCTAGTACAGATGGGAGGAATTTCATGCTATCTCTAAAAAAATATAGTATGAAGGTAATGGAATTTCATGTGAAGATGGAAAACATTAAATGTTATTTCGTATTAGACCACAATAAATGTAATTTTGGATCCATGATGTAGCAGAGATTATCTACTAATATACTCTCACAGTAATTATAGAGGTTGGAAATGCTGTTTTTGTAAAAGCAGTTCCAGTAATTTGCTTGTTTTCCACTATTGGGATCAGCATTATCAACTATTCACATTATAATAAAACCAAGTTTATTTTAAAATATATAAATTACCTGATATAACTTGGAAAATTTGCAACTGAATTCCCTGTTCCTCAGTGGAAAGGTATACTGTGAGATCAATGGTGATGTTTTTATTATTTAACAATTTCATACTCTAATCAAAATTTTCAATAAAAATAGAACTTTTCAAGGGAAGGGAGGGGAAACCTTAATGGATTATTTATTTATTTATTTATTTAAAATAGTAAAAGCTATTTTAATAAAAGCTGAGTGGTGAATTGTAATACGTAGTCCTTTGCTTGTTATTTGAACAAGACTGGAATTGGGGTAATCAGTAACATGTAAAGGAATTTTTTTTTTACTTTTAATTTTTAATATGAACTTTACAAATTATCTTAATGGAATTATTAAAATTATCTTTCTCTCTATGCTCACAGAGACTACCTCTAGAAATGAACTTTTCTGATTACAATTCAGCCACTTGAAAATACCTACCCATCATAACTTTGCTAACTCAGTCTCTGTGTGACTGTGCACTATACTTTCCTCTGGTATGAGGAATTCTATGGGGCTAAATACTTTCTAGGACTTCTATCTGAGGAAAATATATGGAATGCTGTGACAATACTGTACAAAATTAATTTATAGAAAGATTTTCTCCAGAATTACCCTAAGTGAAATACTGAAAATTTAAAGGAATAATGAAACAGTTTATTAGAGCTAAGTTCGGGCAATACAGAGACTGAGGACAATAGACACTTCAGCCTGCTATGAAAAAAAGGGGAAAATGGTTTTGAAAGAAGCATGGGCTTTCACAATTAAGGAGCTAAACAAGTAAAGGCATATTTTCTCAAGTATTTCTTTTGAAGAGGACATATTAAAGAAAACCCTTAGCTTACTTGCTTTTCATCACATGATAATTCACTGCTCTGCAAACATCTAGAGTAAAGGCCTAGGAAAAAAAAATACAAGTTAAGGAAAGTTATGTTACACATTAAAAAGTTTCCCATGTCTACAGATGCATCTACGATTGTTTACTGGCATAGCAGATTTTTCTAAAGAAGTCTAAGAACTGGTGCCTCTGCTAAGCACACTGGAAAAAAACCAAGAGTTTGCATAGGACAGGTTCTGGGCAAGGAAGAAATTTCTCTTTTATTAAAACTGACTGAATGAATGCATCTTTCTTTACTGTATGACTGTGACTGCATACTGTGTGCTCTCTGCTCTACATTCAGAGCATATTTGTGGTGGCTCTGAGTTGTGCCAAGGCAAGAGGCTTGGCAGGTGGTATTAAGATGATCCCCTCTGTGAACACAACTGACAGCCCTCTGATTACGTAAAGTGTCTCTGACTGAGGCAAAAGGCTTAAAAAATGACCTTCTGAGTAAATAATCTCAGAAAACATGAGCAAAACACTGAGCACTTTTTCATAAGTAGAGAGGCTAATCCTTTTATCTCTAAGTCAGATATTTAGAAGACAGTATGATACCAGTGGTTACAGAAGGATCAATGATGAGGAAAACCCAAAGTTGATGGGGGGGAAAAAGTCTGAGTAGTTATAGACATTTTAAGACATTTCTTTTCCTTCACTGGCCTTTTGACTCCATACAAAACTATAACAGGATACAGCTCAAGGGAGATACTATCTAGGAGCTTAAAGATGTAGATGAATGTACTGGAAAACTATAGAACTGAATGGAGAAGCAGATAAAAAGGCTGTACAAAGCTAGGAGAATAACCCAGGAGGAAAAGATGTATTAATGCAGTAAACAGGTTTGAAAGAGTAGTCTTTCCTGGACACCTTAGAAAAGGAAGAAAGCAAACAAATAAGGAGAGAAGTAAAGGAGTGGTCAGATGTTTTAGTGAAGTAAAAGAGGTTATGAGAGTCAGGGACACATTCTTAAAAGGGAATGAGGATGATGCACAGAAGATGAAGAATGGAAAATTTTCAGTAAGAAGGGAGAACAGAAGGACACAACAGACATGTTCCAGCACCAGGGAAAGACAATTCTGAACCTTTCATAAAGGAACCCATTCATATGAGAAAGATACACTAGAGCACATGGAGAGCACAGCAAGTCAAGAAGCCTGCCAGAAGAAAGACTGCAATCTGCAAGCCTTTTCACAACACCAAAAAGGAGCATGAACAGAGCAGAGAGAAATCTTTTGACTGTACTTTCTAATAAGAAAATAATGGTATCAGATTCATGCTAGAACATACTGAAACAAAGCACTGAACTTGAGTGTAGGCACAGATGGCTTGGATTCATAGAGAATAAAAATTGCAAAAGCACAAGACATTGAAAATAAAACAATGAACAAAAGCAGTGTTAAGCACTGTTTGTTTTAGTATTTATATAATATTTGGAAATTTTTCCTGATGACTACATTCCTCATAAATACTAAGGGACTAAGAATGGAAAGACTACTAACACAAGCTTTAGGTATCAGATAAATCATATGAAATCTCTATGTTTTAATTCACTTGAAGAGGAAAACGGGAAAAATCAGAAATATTGCAACAGAGAAGGAAATATGAGAGTGTAAAGGTATGATTGCAAGAAGATTGAAAAGGCTGTACTCATAAGAGTGATGGCCAGGTAGGCTTGCTTTATAGTAAGCATGACTAGACAAAATATGAGCTACATAGAACAGACAAACTAAGAAAAAAACAGTTGGAAGTCATAACTGTCTGATGACATGATAACACATCAGGAAATACAAAACCATTGTTTGGGTAAAACAGAATATCCTTGCATTCCATGTCATTTCGGAAAAGGGCAACTGAAGAAACTGGGAGTCAAACTAAAGTCAGTTGATGATTGCCCTGCCGAGTTTGGACACTGAGAAAGACCTTTCTAATTTTAGATAAATATTACAGGACACTGTTATTTATGAGAGAATTTAGCTGCTCAGAGTAGCTTGGACAGTAAATATGACCTTGTGTTCCAGCTGTGATAATTAGCAGATTCTTTATCCAGTACTGACTGAGAAAAAATAATGGTACTACAGTCTTGATTTTTTCATTAGTAATTTAGACACTATGTAAAAGCTGATCACAATAAATAACAGTGGACCAAGTCATCATTAAATAGTAGGAAATTACTTAGTAAATTGGAATTAACAGTTGAGACTAGAAACGAAAGTCATTTGGAATGTCTCTAAGCCAAAGGTGTAAAATCTACCTGAAGTTTATACTGCAAGAAATGGTACATTTCTAAAGTAGTACATTGCATCTGAGAATCTAGACATGTACCCACTAAAAGATATTAAGGAAATAAGTAGAAATTAGAAGAGCTTGTTTCTTCTTGCCCTAATAAAAAAAAAAAAAAAAAAAAAAGAAATCTGAGTTTGGATAAGTTGCCGTCTACAAATCAGGGAAATTGTTAGGGATGGTGAAGAGCTTTTAAAAGTAAAGAACAATAATGCTACATCTTTTCTATTTTCTTTTTTTTAGCAAATAAAACAAGGCAGCAATTCTTTATCCTTGAAGCCAGCTGGCCAAAAAGAGCTCACATCTGCACACTTGAACACTATTACTCTCCAGACTGTGGCTGCATCCATACACCACCTGGGAACCATCCCTGGTCAGGCACCAGCATATTTTGGAGCAGCACTAATTGGTCAGAGTCAATACCTCAGAGTCCATACCTCAGCACGGATCATACTATTTAATACTATGGACAACAGTATGTCCTTGCCCAGGCTAGTGTCTTGTCTCTCTGTCTCTGTTTAGTTTACAAGTATAGACACAGTCTATTAGAACAAGAATTAACATTAATTAGAAAACACGTAGTATAGAAATAGGCGAGCATATCATACAAAATAGAATTAAGCCTCTGGGAGAAAGAGGGAACCCAACTGATTTCAAGATGGTCTTTTATAAAGGGTTTTTTTGTAGATTGCCACAAGGGGTTATACAGCATCAGTTCTGTTAATTTCAGTATCTATCTTCTCCTTCAGGCATCTGACAAAATTATCTCCACAAAAATGGAAAGATCTATAACTGATAAACAGTGTAGCGAGTACTACTAAAAACTTCTAGATATGAAACAGAGAGTCCTGAGCAGTAGAAAGTAAAGCCTGAAGACTCTCAGTCTTGCTGTTCAAAACCTCCTGAGGGACCCTAGAGGTACTTCTCTAATGTATATGAGATGTAATCATACTTCACAGAGGTTTTATTCTTGCTTTGTATGCTTTTGTACTAATTCATTGAGCAGATGGAGAACCAAATCTCTTGGTTGTCGGAAAGGCAAAGGGCCACAAGTTTGATCCTTTATAACTAGAAGAAGGTTTACATCAAGCCAGATAGAGAATGATGTGTTCTTAAACAAGACAGTGCAGAGTGAAGGATTGTTCTTGTTAGTCCCATATTCCCTTGCTTTTCACTCTGAACCCTCGTTTGAATAAATAAATTGTCCTTTCCTTTTCATTTAGAGGAAAGAATATGCAATTACTTTTAAATACAGCCTCCATGTCTTTAATTAAAATCTTACATTCATGAAGCAAGGTCCTGTGGTTCATTGCACAGCTAAAGATGAGCTATTGGGGTTTATGTGAAACTGAAAATTAATAAATCAGCATATTAACTGTAAACTACTGTGGATTATTTCCTGTTTCTGACAGTTGATCCACCTGGAGAGATCCTGTGAAAGTTCAGCTAGAGCTGTCTCTACTGATTTTTTAAAGAGCAAAATCACAATCCTGACATGTAAGAGTTTATTAAGCATTATATTGATTAATGCCACTAGCCCCCATGGGAAGTCAGATGTTCAGTCAATACAATAGGCACATGCCCTTCTCAGGCGCTGAGGATAACTCTGGCTACTGCATCTCTTGATGGAGATGAACCACTTATATATATGAAAATGACAACCCTTCTTTAAACTTCTAATCTAACAAAACCTGAATTGTATCAGTCTGTTTGTCTAACTTCTACTTGTGTGCAAAGATGAGTGAGCCATGTGTATGTAATATGCTGGAAAAGTCTTCACAGAATCAGGCAGCTCCTCATTCCCATAAGACACTCCACTGTGTAATAAATCCAGGTTATTTCATGGAGAAGGGAGACCCACAGCAGGATGTATACTGTGAGCAAGTGTGCAGGAGTAGGCTTCAGAATATCTACCTGACAATTGAGAGTATTTCATCAGTAAATAAAAGAGGTCCAGGACAGAGGTCAGCACTAAAGACCTAATCACTGCTTCCCTGTTAGCTCACTTCCTCATCCTTCTATTTTTTTTTCTGTTTTAAAGTCCTATGCAAAGACACTGGTCAGAGAGGAGGTGACACTATAACGTATTTGAGGAAAAGTGAGATGTCTGAGGGCCTGCATAGGAAACAATCAGTCATGTCATTTTTGGTGTTTTGGAAATCAGACATCTTTTCCCTTTCCAGAACAAGACTCTGAAGAAAGTCTTATCCTGCAGGCTGTCATGACATCATAGATCTGGTGGAGTAGCCAAACCAGAGAAACACATCAAACAGGCTGAGAAGTGGAGCTGAGCATAACATCTCTTGGTTTTTCTCAGGAATGGAAACAATATACTGGAAGTCCCCTGATTTGGAAGATAGTCCCTGTGACTATTTCCAGCAAGGGAGCAAATGCCACCACCTTCATTACCTCTAGGTTGACACAAAAGGGACAATTCCTTGTTATTTTCCTTCTGTTACATCTCTTTTGCAGATTTTTCCACAGAAATAAATTATGCAGTCATGGATTCTGGCTGAAGTCCCAAAATCTCAACTATGTGGAACTGTCTGGAGTCATAATGCAATTACTCAAGCTGAGGTTCTTAGCTTCATATGAGAGCTCATATTTTGAATTAGGAAAGCATGTAAAGAACCTTTCTGGAGTCAAAATGGGAAGTTAATGGATAATAAGTGATTGGATGAAGAGTCCTGACCCAGGCTCTGTTCCACAGTACAGTTAAAAACAATATAAACATGAATAGGCCCTCGGACTTGTTTTTTTTAAGTTTGATTTTGTGGAAGTCTTTCAGGATGAATATTTGAGAAAAACAGTTCAGGTTACCATCATAAATAGGGAGAACACAATGAGGACTAGTAACTAACTCTTCTTTCTCTTACTTGCCAGTATCAAAATTCAGGATTCCCTTGCTGACCATTAGATTAATGCAATTAGTGTAATTGCTTGTTCTGCTTTTTTTATAGCCATTCCAAAGACCTACAGATTGAACATATTTCCTTAGTGTGATTGCAGCACACAAAAAAATAATATTTCATGGACATTGCACACAAGCTCTTGAGAACTTGTCATGATGTATCTTTAATTCAATCGGGGAATATTAAAGGGACCATTAAAGATGTTGGCCTTTTTTTTTTGTTTGTTTCAAGCAGTATGACCTCAGGCAAACACCTATAAGTTTAGCATAATGCCAAGATATTTACAAAAAGAATATGATTATAAAATCAGTGAGCATTATAGAAAAACCTAATGAACCTGTCAAACTTATTATTAGTTTTAGACACACAGAATAAAGCATGACATTGGAGTGAACCACAGACTGTATTATATCAACAGAAATTATATGGTCCTCATCTTATCTGAACCAATAAAAAAATGATATTTAGTCTCCATAAACTTCAGACAGTCATAATATACATTAGTCCTAAATATATAATTTCTGTTCTTTTGCCGAACACTTACATTCTCATTGTCTAATATCAGTGAAACTGCACTGAATAATTTCTGGATATGTAAGAAATGCTTTTTCTTCACATGAAAAAATTCAAAGTATTTCTGCTCCATTTACTGAAAACAATTTAAAAAAAAAATCAGAAAATATTCTGTGTTTCTATTCTAAGCAATATAGAAACCACCTTTAGTGAATGCTATGAAGAGGAAATGATTCCTACAGTTATAGAAAGTGTAAAGACTGCCAACCAACATTTTGTGTACATCTAAAATTATTTATCCCACTGCATCTTTTCTGACAACAAGGTAATTGCTTCAATAATACAAGAACTAGAAAATAGCTTTTGCCACACAAATCTTAGTAGAACACAAAATAGAAAGCAGGGTGTAACTATTGAACAGAAAATCACATTATGAGGAATATTTTTCTTCATAGCACAATTCTTTCCATAATGAATTCAGAAGATCATTTCACTTAGTTCTAGAGATTTTTTTTTATTATTCTTTGTTACCTGAAAAGTTCCATACATATTTTATACTTATTAGTAATACTCATTGTTAGTGAACACCATTTTGCATCACATCAGAAATGCTTCTTTTCTTTAGAAGTAAATAAAAAAAAGATCAAAAAGAGCTGCAAACATTAAAAATCTGACCTCAAAAAGGATGAAAAATTCACACAAGCCATATCAGAGAAAAAGTGTACAGCAGCAGTGCCAGAATGATGCCTACAATATGATCAGAGAAAGGATGGTAGCTAATGAGTCAAGGCTGGTATTAGGTATCTTACTAAGGCAGTTTGATCAATGAGAAAAATGTATCTTTTTAACTCAGACTGTTCCATAAGGAAAGTCTTTTTCTGTAACCCTGTTAAATGAACAAAAACCCCACATTTTTCAGAAATTTCTTTGATGTGCCTCCCTATAACATAAAAGCCAAGACCTTTGCCTGCCCTTCAAGAGCAGATCAACACATTAGAAATGTAATGAGGAACATTAGGCCAAGGAAGAAATCGCAGGCTCTGTGACTCCAGAGAAATGTGATTTCACCTGTTTGCTGAGCAAGTTAACTACACCAGAATGGCAGAGAAATGTCCCTACTGTGTGCTTCACTATGTTCAAGCTTTATCTCCACAGCTTATCTTAAGTAAATTTTCAGCAATATTTGGGCAATAAAACAAAAGGTCCAAAAGATTTCCTCAGCTTATGTCTCAGTTTGATATGTGATAACTTTTGGACACTCTTCACTCCCAATGCACTCACTAACTGATGATATAAATTGGTGGTATGCTCAATGCCCTCTCATGGCAGATCTCCATGTACATTTACCCAACTTCCTGATCACTAAAATAATTTTGAGCTCTGTAAAGTGTTCAGTGATATGAAAATGTAAAGTAAAACATGTCTGTGGCAACACTGTTGGGCAGGTGTGATACATAAAGCATCCTGCAGACTTAAGCTTCCAGCGTGCACTCTGGCCATACACCAGCATCACTGAAAGAGACCTGCCCTGCTTGGACAGTAGGGAGAGTCCTCTGCTCCAGATAACCAGGAGATCAGGACTGCAGAGTATCCTATGAATAGCATGGAGATAGAAACATGGACATAAGGTCAATGGTAACAACCAAGGTAGTCAGAGGGAAAAATCCCAAGTCTTAATGCCTGTAGAAAATGTGCGTCCCAGGCCAAAACCAGTAAATGCTTCACAGCAGTGAGAAGATGGCATGCCCCAAAAACTGGTGCTTCTGATTTCAAGGACCTAATAAAAGAGTCCTAAAATTTTAATTTTAATTTTAAAATGTTATGTAGCATTTCACTACCAGTCTGGATATCACTTCCTATTTGGTATAACCCCAGAGAAGGACTGAGTACCCTTGCAAGATATTGCTCACCTTGAGCTGACAGAATGTCACTAAAAAGCCAGGAAGAGAATGAATGCTCCATTTACTGCTGAAGTTATGTTCATCAAGGGCATGAAAGGGGTGTGTGGAGGAGAGAACATTTACAAATATTAAAGGGGTTTTTAAAAAAATCATAAACAGATTCTGTCAGTTTGCTGCACCTGTCATCAGTGATGAGATATTGATGTAGCATGACACAAATAAAGAAATACAACAATAATAATCTCTTCATCTTGTTCAGTTTTTCATGTTCCCTGTAAGTGTCATACCTTCTTGTGAGTATTAAGGTAGAATAAAGGAAGTAAATGACAGTTTCAGATGGAGAGTTTTTGATAAATACAAGCTGTTACAGCGGAGGTTTATTGTTTCAATTTTTCTTAATACAGAACCCACTGCTGCTCCCATCGATGTCAAAGCTACGAGTTTGTCTGTATCAGAGATTCTTGTTGCGTGGAAACATATTAAAGAAAGTCTAGGAAGACCACAGGGATTTGAGGTATGAACACGGAATATCATAATGAGAAGTCTTGTTGCTGTTGCTAGTGTTGCATTTTGTTAACATGTGCAGAAGTGAAACTTCAAGAGCAATTATGTTCAGTTTAGCATACATATGACTAGCTGTAGAACAACGGTCACAGCTGTAGCAGCAGAACATCTTTTATTTATTTGTGCTTAAAAACTGTTCAACACCAATTCTTGTAACATCTCTTTGACACTTCAAAAAGAGCTGAAAGAACTGCAAGTGACCCAGCATGCCTCTTTCACAGTCTGGGGAAGATTAGGTATTGACTGTTTTCAGCTCTAAGTGACCAGTTCAAACTTGTTATTTACTGAGAGCAATCAACACAAAGAAAGGAAAAGGCCTCAGACATCCATTTGCTTTCATCCTGCAGTGGCCGGGGGACATCTGCTGGGCAGATCATAAAAGGTCGTATGTCAGGAAGGGAAGCAGCAGCCTCACAGTCCACAAATAAATCTCTGCTTAGAGACAGACCGTCCTGACTCCGGAAAGAGTACTGGTCCTGGCAAAAGACATACTCACACTTTTGGATTCAGTTATATAGCATTGGATCCATTATACACCCTCCAGGAACAGATGAAGTCTAGAACTAAATCTATCCTTTGGGGCCACCACCAACCATTTGGACCTTGTGGAGCTATGCTGCTCCTAATAACTGAAATATCTCAGCTGGAATCGATCTTTTGATTTTGGAGTGCATGTTATTTGACATGCTTCAGTCCTTTAGAGAGTGATGACTCTTTCTTGATTCTCTACAATAACAATGAAAAGAGGGTAAGCATGTAGATCATCTAAGGCAGATACCAACCATATGGATGTTTAAAGACATTTTGTCTTTAGATCTACTATCACAGGGGTTCTCTCTTGCAGCATGTCTGGACAAGATCTGAGAGCTGAAGACTATTACTGGTGGCCTTAAGAAGGAAACATAGGCGGCCAGGTAGCACCAGAGCCACCACACTATCCAGCACAGCCTCAAGCTTGGCAGCCAAGACCAGGACAGCATATTTACCCCCCAGATTAGATACAGTTAGTTAGCATTTTTTTTGTTTTGAAACATGGCTTGTTTCATGCAGCAAAAGTGATATCTAACCATTATACCTTTAGAAATGCCATATATATATAGAAAAAAAATTATCTGATAAAGTTTATATTTGCTTTGCAAATGCTATCCCTTTCTACACTGGAGTGTTTCCCTTGCTACTAACCTTTGTCTTCAATTTCCAGGCTAGTCATTTATCCTCTGAAATAACTTACTTGATACACCCCATCCTTTTCTCTTCAGAAAGGTGTCTGTTTTGTTACTCCCTCCCAGGTATCTTGAGGTCTTTTAAATTACACCTACTCTTTTCAGTTTTATCCTCATTACGTTGATCACACTGATTCTCAAAATGTTTTATTAACTTTCTTTTACATATTTTAAAATGAAGAATGTATTTTCTTTCTGCAATTGAAATTTATTTCCCTAGGAACTTAGTCTTTCATAACTTGAATGTATTTTGCAGTTACCTGCTTGTCACATAACACTTCCCTTAGCTCTACGGATGTGTCCTATTGACAGGTGGCTGATACAGGTAGGACAGAGGGCTCTCTTTGCATCAGAGGTGGTCTTCCTGGCTTGGAAAGTGTTTAGACCTTTGGAGTTCAGCATACAATAATAGTCACCTGCTCTATGTCTCTCATGGACTTCTTAGGAATGAATTTAGAAATTGTTATTGACACAGCAGGGGTTATTAACATCAAACCTTATTATTAATTTGGCTTCTCACTGTGTTGCACACCAATTTTAGGATTCTAGCATGAAGACTACAGAGTAAATATTTCAAGCCAGGGATCTGTAGTAGAGAGACAAAAAAAAGCCCCAAAACCAAATTAAACAAAAAACACCAAAACCCACGCACACACACACACACACAAAAACCCCACAAAAACAAACAAACAAAAAAACCAACCCCAAAACAAAACAACAAAACACAAAAACGAACCAACCAAACAGAACACCTAAACTTCACCACTTCTTTCTACCTTATCTCATGAGCAAATTAGAGAAGCCTTCTGAGGTACTACTTTTATCTGAGGAGAGCAGAGTGGGTTTTTTTAATTCCTCCCCATGCTATTTTTCCCTCTTCATTCATTTAGCTACAATTTCTCTGTGTGCTTTCTGACAGATGCATCTTTCAGGGAGTAGTTTGCCCTTTTCTGTCCTCATTCCCAGCAAGAATTATGATCAGAGCAGCCCTTAGTAAACAGAAGAGTAAATGCTGCTGTCCTACATAATTCAGCAGAACAGAACACAGTCTGAGGATACTATTGCTAGATCTTTTATGTTCCATTTTTGGGAAGGATTTCATCAAGAAGGAGATAATGACTTACAGGATCTGCACAGTGAGTCAGTGTATTACAGTATTCACTTAGCAGCCTAAGTCCACATTATCATCTCAATTTTGCTAACATACTGACAGTTTTTCTTTAAAGCATCACCTCAGTGCAAAAAAGAAGGACACTATAGCGAGACACTGGGGATGAACTCCCCCCCCAAAAAAACACAAATAAGTACAGAGTAGCTTTATACTTTCCATATCACTTTCTTCAGCTTCTGTGAACCCTATTTTAATTTTAAAACTGATTCTGAAAGTTTTATCATATGTAGCACAGTGCAGAACATAGCCTCTAGTACTCCCTTAATGCACAAATAATGTACAGAAATCCAGTGACTTTGCTAAATTTTTTTTTTTTATTTTTTTTTTTTTAACAGTTATTTCCTAATGTAGAACTGTTGTGGACCACAAGTAAAATGTTGCCTTCAAATTAAATTTAATACAAAATAATCTGACTAGCCAGTCTCTTTTCATGTCTCAATTTGTATTCTGCCTGTGGTCACCACAGCAGTGACAAACACCTACATGGTCTTCACATTTGCTTGCTTATAGCAACAGCATTATAGAAGAGGGGGCTATTTTTTCAGCATTTGAATGTTTGGGCTCTAATCAACAGAAGTGACAAAATATTTACTACATATGGACAAGTTTGCAGTGACCCATTTTCACTCTGGCCCTGTTGGCTTTTTGTACTAAGGAGTAATGAAAGACAAAGTAACGTCTAATTTCACATTGTCATCCCTGAATGACAGTGTTAACTGTTATGTCACTTGAGTTTTATGCAAGGTTTGTTGTACTCATTTGCATCTTCCAAAGCACATATTATTCCTGACTTCAGTACAGGTCTGTCAGCTGTCCACCCGACCTTACTAAATATATGTCAGCAACACTCTGATAAAGTAGAAGTAGCTTGAAAACTTTGTCAGAATGGCAGAAAAACATAGTGTTGTGCTTCATACTTATTGTTTAGAATCCATAACCTGAAGGTTATAGAATCCATTTCACCCCTAGGCAATCTTTTCTTTGTCACTCACTATTAGTACGGAAGGGAAAGAAAAGAATTACTGTCTGGAAGAAAATTTTTTTGTTTGTTTTCTTTTGTTATTTGCAAAAAAAAAAAAAGGCTAATACTTAAGTATAGAGTACACAGCTCATGTCTTTTTCATTGGAACTCCCTCAAGAGATAGGAGCTTGACTAACTTAATCAAAAGATCAACCTGCAATAAAAAAATACAAAAAATTAGAAAATGTCAAATGCCATTTTCAGGGAAGACTACCTGACATAACAACTTCTTTATATCATATTCTGTCTTTTCAAAGAAAAATATCAAAGTTTTTGCTTTTTCCTTAGATGTACTTTAGCTTTTTACAGTGGAACAGAAGATTATGTCTACATGGTAATGGAATTTTATTTTTTTATTAATTTAGTGGTCTACCTTGAAGCACTTGAGAAAGATCTTATGGTTTTTTCTACTTGTGGATGGTAAAGCAAGACAGAAAAACAGATGAACTGGTGTTTCACCAGCCTGAGTACCAATTTACCAGACTTCACTTTTAGAATGAATCAATTTTCCCAAACACAAAATTAGCAGTTGGATAATTGTATATATGAGTCAATTTTGCCTACAAAGTTACTCTTATGCTGATTCAAAACCCTCTAAAATCCTGAAGACTGTAAGCAGGAGTTTACAGCAGAGCAGTACTACTATTTTTCATATCCTTAAAGAATGGATCATACTCTCGGTTTCTCATCAGGGCCTCAAGAGAGCCATACCCTTTGCAATATCTGTATCACCAATAATTTGTAACAAGACTACGAACTTTCTATTGCCTAAAATCAGAAACCTAGATAATTATTGATTTTTCATAAGAAAATATGACTAGCTATTTTTTGCTAGTCCTCAAGTTTGAGGTACAATATCATTTTTTTGTTAGGAAGGAATGAACTGAGGCTGACTGGCCTTTTTGCAGGAACCTCTCATCTTGTTCTGAAGGACAGTTACAACAATGTCTTGACATATTACACAAAGCACCTCTTCTCCTGTCCTAAGTGCTTGGTTCTACCATTGCACTAATATTTGTACAACTTCAGTGTGCCAGCTGAAGGCACTGATAGCTTTTCTGATAATGATAATTAAAATAGTTTTTTATTAAATCTGAATCATAGTGTGGGGTTTTTTCAGGGCAATTCTTTAGCTCACTGCTCTTTCTCCCCTAGCACGTTCTGTACTCTGTGATCTCTTTGAGTTCATTTTCAGGTATGTGAGTACTGTTGATGCTGGTAAATAATCAGAAAGCCTAGGGAAGTTCGTGTGTTTTGCCCACTTCTATTCATCTTGCCTAACTTAGGCTCTTACTTGATATGCCTAATTTGTACCTTTAATTATCTGTGGTTAACAGAAAGTGTATCCATTACATTTCCACCCCTGCTACTGTCCACCTGCGCAACTTTGGGCAAGTCACTTTACCTTCCTGACCATTTCCCTGATGGTTCATCATCAGACTTCACTATCTGGATATTAGGTGTTGGGTTAGGGGTATGAGTTTGACATTTTTCTGGAGGACTTGCACTGATGCAGTTTTGCAAAGTCAAGGTTTGCCTGTTTCAGAGCCCCATCAAGGGCTTTCACTGAGACAGTTTGTTAGATTTTATTTATTAAAGCAACAGATACAATAGATTGGGAATTGCCATTGATAAATGCACTAACTGAAAAATTGAGCTCAAGTTAGTAATTCCTGGGTAACATTTGGCAAAGATGGATGTGCAAGTCTTTGCAATAGTACTAATATCTTCTGCTAGCAGAAGTTACGCCATATACTGAAGGCACAATTCTTACTAAGAAAGTATCCCTGTCTTGGGTGGGGAAACAGTACAGCCCACCAACCATCTGTGTGACATCTTCAGTCTTCTCCAATCTCCACTCTCCTTCCCCCCCTCCCCACTGAGGTACTCCCCTCATGGTTTTTTATATCCTGATCCCATCTGTCCCTTCCTCTCATGTGACATCTAGCATGATTTGGATGAGTTGAGTAACATAGCCAGATATATGTTTAGCATGTACTTCAGTAAGCTCATTACCCTATTAAGGGGTGTACACTTTAATATGCATTTTGCAGATAATTACGCAAAGGTCTTCATTCAGACACTACAGCCTTCAAAATCTGTGTCAAAGTTGCTCATTTTTACTATTTTAACTGAAACAGGACCATCTTATCTTCACAAGGTTCCCTTCTTCATCCATTTGATGTGCCATCTCAGCAGATCTCCATATCAGAGACAGCACAAGCACAAGTGTCTTAACCTTTTTCCCAAAGCACACTAAATTAGCCTGCATTTCTGTCACACAGCAACCTGGGCCATTATCCCACAACAGGGTCTCCAGGACAAGTGCTGCCTCTCACTACCTGTTTATGCAGTGTTTAGTAGTATATGGGTCTCACTATTTTAGTGTCAAGTTTGTAACAATGCATTACAAGTAAAAAGGAATCTGCCCAAGAGAGGTTTATTTATTTTATTTTTATATGGCAGTCCTAGTGCAATTATAAAAGGTTAATATTGTACTTACTAGTCTTATTTTCCTATGAACCCCTTATGAACCCCTTGTGTTTTTTAGTTCATAATTTTCTGGGATATATTCACAAGAGTTCTGTATTGTCCATGACCTTTTTCTCAGAGGAAAAGTTATCCAGATATAATATGAATAACTTATTATGAAATAACCAACTTCACAGAAAAGGTCGAAATGTGGAATAAATGCAAGTAGGTCTCATCATGAATAATGGTAAGCTGAATACAAGTCTTTGAATGGCACATTAGTGAAATCTCCTGCTAGGGAAAATAGGGTCCCATAAGAATTACCTTACTTGTGTAGGTCACCTAGATATATTAAAAACAGACAGTACTGTTTTTTTTTTGTTTTTTTTTTTTTTTTTTTTTTTCCAGATATGCCCTGCAAGTACTTGGTCTCTGAGGAAAGAAACTAGTCAACTTCCAAGCCCAGCTCTATAACATCTTTGAGATTATAAGCCCCAGATAACAGAAATATGAACTAAAAACCACCAAATAGCATTTAGGGTTTTTATATCTGAAAAGGAATAGCATAAACATGCTATAAAAATTGGATTTACCAGAAACCTGCTTATATCCAAGAACTAAAATTTAATCTACTTCCTTTTCCTTCTTCAAATAAGATTTTTCAGATGAACGAAAGATTTACTTCAGTGTTCTGTCATTTCCTATTCATTACACTGATAAGAAATCTCATGGCTCTGAATTGCACAGGGCCAGGATAAGAATATTGCTCACTTTTTAACAGATGAGGTCAGAGCTTTCCAGGGTGAAGGCAGATAGTCTGGTGACCTACTGGAGGATGGGCTGTCCTTGAATTCTCTGAAATACTTTTGACTCCCCGACAAGTTTCTGCTCTTCCATCTTGTAGTTAGTTCTCATGCTAGTACACAGTAATTCAACATGCAATACAGTGATACTCTGAGTCTTTCCATCTTAGAGAATGAGAATTGCTTGGCTCTGAGGTTATGTTGCAAATCCATGTTAAAAAGGGCCTGATGATCACACAAGAGGCAGAAATGGAAAAAAGACCCTCCACAGGATAACAAGTATGAGCTTCTGGAAGCATGGACTTCCCAGATGCCTATATTAATTCTTCACTTGGTCACTTGTTGGCAGGTTGGCTACTGGAAGGACATGGAGCAGGAAGAAGCAGCAGAAAAGGTCAAAACTGAGGGAAATGAGTCATCCATCCTCCTGACAGGATTAGAAGGAAACACGTTATACCACCTAACAGTGAGGGCATACAATGCTGCAGGGTATGGACCACCTAGCACTGCTGTGCGTGCAGCAACCAAAAAGTCCCGTAAGTGACCTCACTAACTTTTCTCAAAGGGAGAATTCTGGGACCAACCTCGGCCCTCTTGGGTTTTCCTTTAGTAAGATTGTATAATAATCAGGAATCATGTACAGTTTTTATTTATGGCTTTGCTTTGATATTTACATATTAATTCATATGACTTTGCATTCATAAGCAGGGCTATCTTCCTAGCAAAATTTTTGACAAAGAAGGGACATACACCACGAATACTCCACAAATGACAATTCTGATGCAAAAAAAAAGTGAAAATCTTTAAAAATTCCAGTTAGAGTTGGGAGTCTACTAACACAACCACTTCTAAGTGTCATGAAAGACTGAAATACTTTATTTTTAAGAAACTACATATAAAATAAATTTATATACATGTTTGGGGTTTTTTTCTCCTCAGCTCCCAGTCAAGCACCAAGCAATATTATGTGGATACAGGATGGCTCTCATGTGTCTCTTGGATGGGAGCCAGTCAGACCTCTAGCTAATGAATCTGATGTAATGGGATACAAGGTCAGTGCTTCCCCTTCCTTGCTCACCTTTGTCTCTTCCAAATGCTAATCATCTTCCTTTCTGCTTTTTTTTCCTGACTTGTTTTTCTGTGTAAGTATGCTATACAGACTGTTTGCAATCCACTTCCACCATGAAAAGCAATAAATAACACTGAAAAGGGCAAAACATCCCAATATTTTCTGTGTTGTGATTTTCAACTCCTGATTATAAACTGAGTAAGCTCTACCTAAGGGGATCAGTTCATCATATCTACCAGAGAAGTGGCTATTAACAGGACCAGCCTGAAATGAAATTCCTACTAACGCTTCAATTTACCTGTGTTTGCAGTAGGATTTAGAGAAACACAGAAGAATGATGCATCTTACACTGGCATTAATATTTTTATGAAACAGAAACACAAATACTTTGGTTTGTTTTGTGATCATGTCAGTGATGTGCAATGATAAGTGATGATAACATCTGGCATTTAAAGTTTTCAAGTTTTAAAAATTAAAATCCAGATTAACTCTTAAAGAACAAGTTATAAAAAGCAGTGGAATTCACCACAACCTTTCAAACCAAAGAAGAATGTTTTCAGTGTTTTTACAAAGATATGGGGTTGGGTTTTTTTGAAGCATATATATGATATTTCTATAGACTACAATCTGATATTCCCTCTGATACATCTGTAAATACCATCAAGAAAGTGTAAAATGGCTCAAATAAACAAGAAACAGCTCTAACCTTTATCAGTATAGTTGAGATTCTGAAAAAGTTGAGATGACCAGTTTGGGTTTTTTACACCTCTCTGACATTTCCAATTTTGTATGATAGAAACTCTTACAAAGAAGAACCAAAAAGACATCTATGTACTCGCTTTCTTCCCACTCACCACAAGCTATCAACTGAGTTTCACAGGAGATGCCAGGCCAAGTCTGAGCTATTCTCAGTTGATTTAGCTAGCTAAGGTAAACACAGTAAGGACATTATTTAGAGCATTTCCTTTACATTTGAAGTTGCCTTCTTGAGCCTAAAATGCAAATATCTACATGAATTTTGGGGTAAGAATTTGAATCAAATGAAACCCAAAATGCATTTTGAAGGAATTTTTGAGAAATAAATTGTGCAACTCCTAAAGCTAGAGAAAGCAAATGCTTTATCTTCACTCTAGATCATAATCAATGTCATTTCACATTAATTAATTGCTAATACACTTTATTATTACTGGTTTTAAGCCATTGGGTGGAGGGGAGAGTAAAAGCATATGACTGTTCAAATGTAACGTCAAGAAATTCTTAATGAAACCATGAAACAGTTTGCATTTTAGTGACCGCTGTCTACACAAAATGTCTGGTACATAACACAAATGACCACTATGAGCACTATCTACTTTATTGATTATAGGTATTATTTAGGCAAGAAGGACAGAGTGACAGTCAAGTTATAGAAACACAGAAAACCTCTGCAGTGGTACTTCTTCCTGATGTTGGTGTCTACATCATCGAGGTCTGTGCAGTAAGTGAAGGAGGGGATGGGACTGCAAGTCCCCAGATAAGAGTTCCATCCTTTTCAGGTAAGATTACACTTTTATTTGGAAGAGTGGTGGTTGTAGCAATGATCATTAACTCTATTATTCTCTACCTCAAAAAAAAATTTCTCAAAATTCTCTAGCTATTAGGCAAAATCATTAATCAGGGTCTTCAGTTCTATGCTGAAACAAAGGTACTTAGTGTCATTTCATAGAATCATAGAAAGGTTTAGGTTGGAAGGGACCTTAAAGATCATACAGTTCTAACCCCCCTGCCATGGGCAGGGACATATTCCACTAGATCAGGTTGCTCAAAGCACCATCCAACCTGGCACAGAACACTTCCAGAGATGGGGTATCTACAGCTTCTCTGGGCAACCTGTTCTGGTGTTTCACCACTCTCACAGCAAAGAATTTCTTCCTAATATTTAATCTCAATCTAATCTCTTTCATTTTAAAACCTTTACCCCTTGTCCTACAACTACCTACCTGTGTAAAAAGTCCCTCTCCAGTTTTCTTGTAGGTCCCCTTTAGGTACTGGAAGGCTGAAATAAGGTGTCCCCAGAGACTTCTCTTCTCCAGGCTGAACAGCCCCAACTGTCTCAGTCTGTCTTCACAGGAGAGGTGCTCCAGCCCCCTGATCATCTTGGTGGCCCTATTCTGGACTTGTTTCAACAGGTCCATGTCCCTTTTTTATTGGGACCACCAGAACTGAACTCAGTGCCCCAGGTGGGGTCTCACCAGAGCAGTGTAGAGGAGCAGAATCATCTCCCTCAACCTGCTGGTCACGTTTCTTTTGATGCAGCTGATGATGGGTTCAGCTTTCTGGGATGCAAACACACATTGTGAGGTTGATCTCATCAACCAGGACCCCAAGTCCTTCTCGACAGGTCTGTTTTCAGCCCATTCTCTACCCACCGTGTATTTTTGCTTGGGATTGCCTCAACTGATTTTCTGAATTTAAGTATTCAGACATAGGCGCATAAGGACATCTCATATGTCTTAAGGTATCCAAAGAATTTGCATCACATCTGCAGAGGTAGCAGATGTGATGCAGGACTTAGAGGATATGCCCACCATTCTGGACCACCAGCCAGTAGTGTACTATCTAGCACAACTAAAATGGAGTGCATTTAGACAGCTGTACCCTGTGTGTGCGCCTGTGTTAGAATATGCTGAATTTCTTGTAGGTTCCATTGATTCCCCTGAGAAGATACCTATTTATCAAATTATGTATTTATTACAGTATTAATGTATTATCATGAAGTCAATTATGATGTCTAGATTCTATTTCCTCAGTTGCTGCAATATGTTGAAAGACTTTAAAGTCTCAATATTACACAGGGAAGAAAGAGATTGAATTATTAGTGGCAAGAACAAACAGAAAATAACATTGTCTATTGGGTAAACACAATGAAGAATCTTACTTCTAACTTTCTGCTAACATTTTAAAAGTTTACTAAATGTTGCTTTCTAGTCCTTAAGTACTATACAAAAAATGTGAGCCTGAATCTTCTATACAAGGCTAAAATTTCAAATCTCGTCTAGTACAAACTACAGTGTTAACATCAGAACGCAGAATTGCCAACCCCTATGGAATACTTGTTTCAAGTATCTGTTGAGATGTAACTCTAGGCCAGAAAATCTTTTACGCCCTATAACCTGATAATTTTATATTAGACTATGCTCCACAGATCAGTTCCACTTAGGACAACTGTGGTTCGAAGAAACCCAGTCTGGTTCTGTTCTGGTCCTGTGATCTGTTGCCACCACCAGTCCATTGCAGATTTCCCCTTAGAAGAACTTTCTAGGGGACTGCTGTGGTCTAAAAACACGACTGAGATACTTGGCAAAAGATTGTTTTTTTCCTCTGGAAAAACATCAAGATCAAGGGCTAGCTTTCATTATTTGTTCTGGGAAGAATATTTGTGATTGTGACTCAAGGCATCTACTGCAGTCTAATTCTTTTTGAGGATTAAGACATAAAACCACATACCCTTTTGGAATTTCCTATTCATTTACAGGCTGAATATGAGGATTCAGCATGTGAGTTGCTCTAGATATCATCATAAAATCCCCAATTTCCTTATGTCTGCATAGGGAGCCTGTTTTGTGATTGCAATTCTTACAAGGCATTCCATTGTCTAAAAGTTTGGGTTTTGCTGAGAGCAACAGAATACAAGTTTGGGGCAAAATCTAGTACCTAAATGTATTGTGACCTATTTGCATCATTTGTTCCTTAATTACTTTGCTTTTCATTTCAGGAGGGAAAGTAACAAGTGCTCAATCGACCTTACATGTGTTGTCCACTTCCTCATCCTCTGTTACATTGCTTTTGGCACTGATGGTCCCTTCAACCTCATGGTGAAGACTGCAGACTTTGTTGTTGTTGTTATTTGTTTGCTTTAGCTTGATGACACCAAGGGTTGGATTTTTATGTCTGTGGAGAAACTGGAAACCCGAGCTAATGTTTAAAGACCCATAGAAATGCCTGTGGTGCACTTAGAGGAGTGATGGAGACACAGTCAATAACTCTTCAGGTTTTTTTCTCTTCTTTATTTGTAAAAGTCCTCTGGGGAGGGGACACTTCTGGGCCCAAAAATATGCAGATTGTATGTAATAAACTTTTGTAAACAAAGGTAATTTCTGTCAAATGTACTTTACTTTTTAAATATGTTTGATTTTGGTGACCCCAGTCATGTATCATTAGGTGTTTAAACAGTGGTGTCTAGTAAAGTACATCTGTTTCATTTGGAAAAAAAATCCTCTCATAATATATAGAACAAAGCTTGATACAGCTTTGTTGAATACTTTTCTTGCATCCCCTATGGCTGGCTGTTCCTACCTACAAGAATGTAAAATATAGTATAGATACACAGCCCACTGCAAAAGTTCAGAGAATTTGTTCTGAAAATGTATAAATATGCATTTAACTAGCAAGAACAACTGTCAATACAATACTGAACAGCACACTCAGAAAATGGCAAAATGGAGCAGAGAAGCCATTTATTTTATTGCAAAGTAAACAGAAAATGATTAAACACAAATTTAAGAAGAAACAAGTTTGGGTTTTTATCAAATGCCACATGATTTAATGTCAAATGAATCAAATATTTACTTTCAATACCAATTAAAAAAAATCAATTCCTCATGCATATAACAATGAAAACTCCACTGGGCACTTAAACATGAAATATATTAGCCTGGTAAGTGGACAAATAAGGCAATGCAAGGAGATAAAACCTACTTTTTACAGCTTCTTAGTTGCAACATTTTTTTTTCTTCTGGGTCCAATTTTTAGTAAGATTCCATGCTTTATATATCTGGTAATCAAGTTGAAGTATATCTGAAAGCATATTATGGAGAGAATATTAACATTTTTTGAAATGTAAACATTCACATATATACAGACTCCAGCAGGATAAATTTTGGAGAATGCTGTGTCTGAAAAAAATATTTGGATAAGTGCTACTGATCATCATTCCAGCAATTTAGCTAATTGGCAGTATTTCTATAGCTCACTAGAGATTATTCTTGTAGTCACTGTGTGTTATCAGTTTTAATCCCCATTTATTTGCTGTACCAGTTTTTCACTCAATGGACAATTTGGACAATTTTTCTAATTTGGAAGGCCTTTCCACATATTGGCACCTGAAGCAAAATGATCCCCAGAGTATACAGTGTGTGTTTGTACAGTTATGGTGTGCATGGTGTTATGAGGGAGGATGTTTTACTACCATGTGTCTACAGATGGCATCTAGGATGACCATTCCTTTGCCTGGAAAAAAAAAAATAAAGGCAAGATTGTTTAATAGGCAAATCCTAATAGCCTAGTTCTTCTAGCTGTCCATCCCTCTAAAGGTTTTAATGCAAATCTATTTTGGTTGATGGGTTGTGGATGTAAAATGCTATTTTTTTGCCAGCTTACTAGCAAAATATTACTTGTCATTTAGCTAGTACTCTCTAAGTGTGCCCTTTCTTAGCAGCTTTAAAATAGTAGCCAAGAAAGCACAACACAGGTAAAGTTTTTTGGTTGGTAAAAAGCTGACTAATTATTTTTGCCTTTTCACTATTCTATCAGTACAATTTTTCAGAGATGGTTCAACCCAAATCTTTATTACCCACAAATATTTTAAATCATTTTCTAAAAAAATAAGTTTTCAATTTACTTAGTCAAAATGTTTCTAGGAAAACAAAGGCAGGATAGCTAGCCGAGCATAGACTGTATGTAGAGACAGGAGACCTTCTATATCTCTGTTTCAGGAAAAGCCTTTGAGATCTAAGACAGGAAGGTGGAATGTATCTTGCTGATCGAACAAACTCATAGAAAAAAAGAAAAACCCTACCTTTTGTCATTTGTAAAACAGCAGTATTGCTGCCACACAGAGAACTTGCATTAGCAAACCATCATTTTTCAAAAAGTTAAAATAAACAAGAATAAAGTGATGAACCAAAAAGCAAAACAGCTATTTTATAAATCAGTTAAGCATAATTTCCTCTATTTTTTATACAGTTGCTCACCAATGCAGTTTATTTCAGAGTATTCAAAAATGCTATAGCCACTGCTGGTAGCATTTCAGTTAAGTGACTTTCTGAATACAGTAAATGACTATGCTTTATAAGAAGAATGGAAGACTGACAAGGAGATAGAGCTGCATCTAGATATATCTCGATCTCTAGTATCAAGATACAGATAGAAATACCGAACATACCATCAGGTAATGTAGTTGTATAGCAGGGACAAAAAGGGGTATGTTTTATATTCAACATGAACAGAATATGTATTTTGCATCTTAAATATATTAATAAACATGTTTTAAATGTTTAAGTACCTATGTATTACCTATTTGTTACTTTGTAGATGAAGATGTTTCCTTATCATGACACATTATTTTTCAGTTGCAAATGAAAGATCTTTCCTTTTTCATGTGGGAGATTGTGATAGTGCAGTCTAGCATCACTGAGAAGACTGTATTTTTGTATAATGCCACAAGTTCTGTTTGGAAAAAAAATAATTAGAAGGAAACTTTGTCTTGCAGACCAGAAGAAAGATACTGTCATGGCCCATATCAAAATGTTAGATATATTGTATACAATCTGTATATATGCTATATATAATGGTATATACAATGTGGAAGACACAGTAATATAATAGTTCCTGTGTACTGTTCTTGTAACATTAGATCTTTTTAATAAATAATTCTCTTTTTATTGAATTTTATCTTATCTCCTGTCAGCTCCTGAATTATATTCATAGAGGACAGGGTGACACAAATATTTTGGATTCCAGACACAGCAACCTTTTAATTACATGAGTTTCAAGAAGAGGATGATGAATCTGCAATAGTGAATGTGGACAATGCAACTATTAAAACCAAATAATTTTTGGCATCATTCTATTTTCACATATGTGTTGGTTTCCCTGGGTAGATGTTACTTTTATAATTATATAACTGAAAGGTGCAAGAAGGATGAAGGTCTCAACATGAAACTGTACCCAACAAATATTGCAAAATAAGTCTGCAAATTAGCTTCAGAGATAAAAGCTCTCTGAATTTAAAAAAAAAAAAAAAAAGGAAAAAAAAATAATGAAAAGAAGTGTTTTAGAAAGAAACCACCAAGGGCAATCCTCTATGTACCAAAGTAGTATATGATTTCTGGAACCTCTCTGGCATTAATAACATTCTTTCAAGTTCTGATACCCCATGGCTGCGCAGGCATAAAAGCACAGCATCACCATTTCATGTTCAGTTGAAAACTTTAGTTGCTTTTTGCGATAAATCACACACAAAAAAAAAAAAAAAAGAAAAAAAAAGGCAAAAAGCTTTTAGAAATACACATACATTTTGGAGGAAAAAATGTAATCAGGGATGACCCAATTATAGCAAATATTTTTCTTTTTTTGATAGTTTTATCTGAGTTCTTAATAATACCAAATCAGTTCTTTATGAAATGCATATCTATAGAGGTAAATGACTTTGCAACACAGTACGAAGTCAAAAAGCCCATTTTGGAAATAAAAATAGATTGCTAGAGTCACCATTTGAACTGAAGCTTCAATTACAAAATGGGTATGGCATAAATAGCATATTATATCAGGACTTCCATTAAATTAGTTATGAATGTCACAGAAAACTGTAATGACCTCTTTTTGCTGACATAGAGAACTGTGCATATTGAAAATCCATATCCTATCAGAACTTCTACCAAACTGCAACCCATTCTTGCCCTTTTATGGCCATCATCTCAGTTCCTCTGAAGATGAAAGATGTTTTCCTTCTTAATTACTTCCTATGGTTTTGAGCAAAACAATGGCAAGGGTAAGAGTAAATGAACAGCATTTTATTACAATAGGTTAGTTGGCTTTTGGTTTTTAAAAACTGCCTCCCTAAGTGGGTTGACACAGAGGCTGCTTCCAAAAATACAGGTCCTGAGTTTGCTCTAAGACTTTTCTTTCAGTTCTAGTAAAGACAGGCCTGACCATTACCTTTGTCTTTATTGAGGTTCATTTTTTTTAATATGTAAACAAGATAATGATAGTGTACCTATATTAAGGACTCACAAGCCTGGAAGAAAAATCTGTGGAAAATTGTAAATTAGCAGCTTCAGTATTCACATTACTTAAAAAAAATAAATGGAAAAATAGAATTGTCAGGGTTGGAAGGGACCTTAAAGATCATCTAGTTCCAACCACCCTGCCAATGGCAGGGACACCTCCCACT
>JANIJG010025587.1:0-23073 GCA_024611175.1 Megaceryle torquata
AAAGAAAGAAAGAAAGAAAGAAAGAAAGAAAGAAAGAAAGAAAGAAAGAAAGAAAGAAAGAAAGAAAAGAAAAGAAAGAAAGAAAAGATAGAATATGAGACACCCACATACATCCAATTCCTGGAGTTCACATTCATAAAAAATGCTGAGGGTATTAAAACCTCAAGATTGAATCACAAAAGGTAGTGCTATTGCTTCCCTTTAACCCAAGGGATGCCAAATTCTCCACTGATACAGCTTCAGAATTACAATAACAGCAACTTTAGTTCTGTATTTCTGAATGGGATTAAACTACCACTCCCTTGGCAGAAGATTTAGCTTTAAGCTTTGTGCTATATTAGATATTCTCCCTGAAGGACTGGTCCACACTAATTACTGCATTTAGTACTCTAAAACTACAAGCCAGTCCCAGTAAACCATTATGCATTTCATCAGTCATGAGGTTTGGCATTTTTAATCGTGTCATTTTCTAGCTGGCTTTTCCATCTTAGTATGAGGCATGTATCAGCACTACGAAGATGAAAAGATGTTTTTGGTTTTTTCTTTAATTTAAGATGAGATTCTAATCTGATCATGGGAGTCAATCAGGTGGGTGCTTAAGGTTTTTATTTCAGATAATTATAGCAGAAAAGGGAGCAATTTGTCTTCACCTCTCCCAAGTTATTAATAGGAAGATTTCCATTATGTTCTCTAGGAGTTGAATAATGAACAATAGAAGCTTGTTGGTTTTATTCCCCTTCGCTATGACAGATTTCCATCTTCTGCTTGAGTTGGTATATGAACAGCTAAGAAACTGTCCTAGGCCTTATTTGCCTCTGGTCATGGCAAAACCCTAATGCAGCTGTAATTACAGGGCTTCCCTCAGTTCACACCCATCCTTCCTGTTTCCTCAGAGCATTTACACGAGCAAGGTTAAAATTGCACAGCTGAACCATACAAGAACCATTTATACATTTTACTTGGCTCCAGTTAGGAAAAATCAATAGTGAGGAGAGCAGAAACTACAGCCTTTTTAATTTTAATTTGTTTACTGGCATTCACCCACATGGTTGTGTTTGCCATAGATTATTCGGCAATGGGAACTGCTGATGGTACAAGTGGATACACCACAGCATGCTGCTCCACAACACTTCAGAGAAAGTAAGAAATCCAGAGGATTGCTGTTGTTCCCAGAGTAGACTTAAATTTAGCTGCTTTGATTCATGGAAGAGCTGTGTATCACAGAAGTAAATAATCTTCTTTCCCTTCCATACCTGCAGGAAGTAGCTTTCTTGTTTCTTCTTGCAGAGCCATGGGAACAGAGAAAGTAGTTTATGAGCGGCCACAAAAAGTCATCCAGCATTATTGAATCCCCATTTTGTGGACCACTGGTGAGCTGCCGAACACCATACATGTGCATGCTGCTTGATACACAGGCAACAGAATACAGGCTATTTTTCTGTGACCACCAATACTGGATCCACACCATTCTTGATTGCTGACAGTAAAGTTTTCATCTGCAGTGGGCAAGGACATCTCTGCCTGATTACCTCAGTCATTTTGAGTTTTGCTGACTTCATGATTTAATGCCAGCACACTTTAGCAGAGACAAGATTTGATCTGGCATACATCTATAGGGGCATAGACAGGTGATGTTTGATCCATCTTCCTGGGACAAACAAGTTCAGCAGTGGTTTTTTTTAAATAAATTTGAACCAGAAAAAAGACCCACCTCTGAACTGTCTCCTTGTATCACCAGGCTTATGTGTTTCTGGTCTGATACTTACAGAGTCTTAAAGCTGGATTTACTGCCCTGTCAAATGATGGCTCTTCCAGATTCTCTTCCACTTTGGCTTTGCCTAGCTTTCCACAATAAAGGGAGTAAAAAATTCCAGGATGATTCACCCTGGCTATAAGCAGAGATAATCTAGTACAAATCAGTGGGAATCAAGCACACTTTGTTGTTGTCCCAAACTTGTCATCGTAACAGAAACTGCTATCATTTCTATTTTGTCATCTTTACTAATCTTCTCTCTACATCACTTCATATTTCTCATAGTGGATGAAGTATTCTCATAAGTCCCAATCATATTACACCACAGTACTGTGCCGTTTTTATCTTTGTCATACCCAGGAAACATAGCATCACATCAGCCATAGAACTGAAATGGGAAATGTTTAGTATCAAAAGCTAGCTGTGTCCAAACCCATGTGCCACTAACCTGCCCTGAGGAGAACTGAAGCAGCCTGTGGTGCATAAGGACAAAGAGCAGTCTTGTGTAGGCAAGACACTCCTATGTGGCTGGAACGAAATGAGAGAGACTCTGCACGACCCAAACTTTCTCCTGCGCAAAATGGGATAGATATCCTAGAAGCATTCATTCACACCACTCAGAACTCCACAAATACCTTCTCCCACACCCTGACACAGAACTTCGGTCATCCACCTATTGCCAGGTACTCAGCCCTGCTACTGGCTCCCCTCTCAACGCATCAGGACACGTGTTTTCATCAGACTCAGAAAAAATCCCAGAGACAGAATAACTGCACAGTAGATCTGTCAAATTCAGTGCTTGGAAGAAGGAGCTCCTCTCCTTCCCTCCACTGCCAAGCCCACATGATAACCTCAGCACTCTGATAAGATACAGCATAATAGAAATTAGTTCAAAGCCTCAACATCCCACAGCTACCACAGTGGTATCAGAGCTATTTGCTCTCTTGGTGCCTTGCTCACAGCAGAGATGGGCATAAATATGCAGGTTCGTGATGCTGTCACCAGAACCTTGCCCTTGACTCCATTAGATGCAAGGTTCTGACATAGTTGTGCATAAGTTTAAGTTCACTTCAGTTCCCAGTGCGAATTAGTTAACAAGTGAGAGTTAAGAAGTTAACAAGCGAGAGTCATTGTGTATATATGGCTTTGAAAAGAGCTCAGCATAGTGAAGACTTGAATGGCTTGGTTCTCCAAAAATAGCTCGTGGGGAACAACCCACTTTTGTATTCCAGTAAGTTCAAGTAAGACTAATAACAGCAAAACTTACACTTGATTGTTATTTTTTGTCCAGTAAACCTCAAGACCGTTCCGTTTCTTTTGAATGTCAATCCCAAGTATGTTTCATTTACTAGACCTGCTTATATTGTTCTTCAGGTTGACTTTCTTCTGACTTTTCAAGTCTACTTCACAGTAAGATACCATCTTCTTATGCTATTTGGAGGCATATTTAATTTAAGATCACATTAAGAGAACACATTCAGTTCTGTAAGGTTCATTTAATCTCTATGCCTCAGTTTCCATATGTATAACAGGCAAACACTAATTTCTCCTGTTTCAAGAACAAAAAGCTACCCTGTAATTACTGATGTTTTCCAAGTAGTTGGCCAGTGTGCAAGGAAGGGCACAAGTCCAAATGATTACAAATACAGCACTGCATTTATGAAGTTTGTTACCTTGCGTAGGAAAGTCAAATTTTGCAGATATCCCACTGTGGTCTGTCTGAAAGGCTGCCCCAAAGAGATTGTAGCTGGAGGGTGTGGTATGGAATCAGCCTGGTGATTATCCCTCTCAGAAAAGTTATGAGAGCTCATCTCTGTGAACCTGATTCTGTTCTTCCTTAGAGTGGTGCAGACTGAGTGCTGTGATTTGGGATTAACTGTAATTAAGAAACAAATTTGACCCATTGGGTCAAATTCCAGGCTCAGAAGAGCCTGGCTCTTCATTTTCCAGGTAAGTGTCTCTATTGATTTAATGCTCAGGAAAGAATTAAGAACATTTTGCTGCCAATCTCTGCTATATTGAGGAATAGCTTCACCTTTCAAAATTATCAAATTAATACCATATTGGACTGGTTTATATAATCCACAGCTTTTGACTTAATTACCTTTTTTGTAGAGTGATTTGGAATAAAAGTGGGTACTGTTTATGTCTGCAAACAACGAATTGATGTGATTTTGGTGAGGGGCTCCCCTGTGCTCATCCTCAGCTAAGAACATTTCTTGTATGTCAGCTCTGCTTCTAAAGTAACCATGGTTCAAAGCATCAATATTTCACGAGGCATAAACGGTTCCCCTTTAGGAAAAGTAAAAGCAGTTTTTCCTGTTTGTGAAATCTCCACGTTGCCAAGAACAAGAAAGCTTTCGAAACTCTATCTTTGCTGCATGCAGAGCTTCACTGCCTTATAGGGTCTGAATCCCCTGGATTCACTCTGGGGGCGGGCTGGGAATGCTGGCTTTTCCTCTTTCTGGGTGATTCTGGAAGGCCCGCAAATGATGTCATGGTACATTTTAGGCTACAATAACAGGAAATCATCAAGTGTTTACACTGGCAGACTGGGCTGTGATGTGATTTTCCTCCTCTTCCTCTCTGCCCCCCCCACCCACCTCACCCCTGCCATTAACTTCCTTGATATATCTGCTTCCTCCTATTAAAATACTACAAGGTGACAACACTGAGGGAGGAAAAGGAAAGTGGGGGAGGGAGACAGAAAGGCATATTTTAAAAGGATGATTTCCCTTGTATCACTTGCACAGAGCATAATCCTCACCCCGCCGCCAGCCCAGCAGACTCTGTGTTAGTACAGCAGCCCAAACACATCAGAAACTCAGCCTGCTGAGGCACTAGAGGATGTACCTCTCCAAGATGCAGAAATGAAAAAGAAACTCTCCCCTCCCAAGCGCAGATGAGTCACAGAAGATATTTCCCCAGCAAAGTTTTGCTTCTGAACTTCCCTGTGGCTGGGGAAACTGTGCCACAGAGGTACATCTGAAAATACATGGCATAGGCTGATGGACTGTGAGGAGGAGGAGGCCATACTTTCAGGGCGTGGTTCAGAAGAAGGATGCAAGTGAATTTTAGCCAGAGACTGTGCCACAATTGGAGACCAACACCAGGTTTCGGTCAGAGGTGAGTGAAGGTGCTGGGTTTGGCTGGGTTTCAGGCACTGCTTGGATCATGAGAATGATGTAAGGAAGTATCCAGAAGACACAGGATTCCAAATGAGGAAAACCAGGAGCACTGCAAGACTAATTGGCTTTGGGGCAGTTTGTGTTTCCCATGATTATATCCTTCCAGCTGATTGCTACTGCACTGGGCTGTCAGAGTGTGTAAGGAGGAGCTAGGGGTGGCTAACTCTAGAGCAGTTACCAGGATTGTTGGAGCTGAAGGAAGATATATGAAGAGACGGGTCATTTACAACAATATGAAAGAAAGTCTGACATGAGAAAGAAGGCAAATATTAGAGAAGTTTTCTGTAAACAAAGATGTATAAAAGAAGCATATCTCAAGATAAGTTGGGGTCCCCTTTCTACAGTCTGTCACAAGACAAGGTATCCAATGAAACTGAAAAGGCAATTCACTTTAAAGACTTTCTTTTAACACAGTATGCACTTAACCTGACATAGGATATCACTGAGACCACAGAGTTTCTGCCTGTCAGGAGAAAATTGGAATTTTTATAGGTAAAAGGTGTATAACATACATAATGTATAACATACAGTAACCCCAAAAACAGACTGTAGGAGTTTACCCACTGTTGTGCAGACTGATTAGCTCATCTTTAGGAAATACTTTAAAGATTAAGAGTCCAGTGCACTCTAATTATTATTATTATTATTATTATTAAATATACCTCCAAGGCAGCAATGTGAGAGTTGTGCACTCTGTCACAAGCTTTGTAACAGACAAAAAGCAACAGCCTAAAACTACAACCTATCCTACTCTGTGAAACTATATTATCTGCCAAGAACCACATGAACAGACGTGGATATGATTCTTAACACTAACACTTAGCACACAGAGGGTCAACTTTGTGCGAGGCTGGGGTGTGGGAAGGATATTAACTTCATATTTTGCTCCTAAATGAATGGTAGGATGGAGGTTTGTTTCAGAGAAACCCAAGCAAACCGGAGATTAAAGTCAGAAAAAGCAGAAGTTTCTCCAGGCACAACCTTTAGGCTGAAAAAAGATTTGTTCATCATGTGGTAGCATCAGAGTAGTTACAACCTGCCTGGCCATGGCAAGTAGACAGGCCTCCTCAAACACACACACTCAGGTGCACACACACACACACACACACACATGCCCCCATCAGTTACCGAGGACTTCCCATCACTTATTTCCAAACTTTGTGGGATCTGAATGAAAACCTTTTCAGACAAGTAAAATGTCAAATCTAAATATATCCAGGAGAGCAGTTCTACAACTACAGAAGAACACAAAAAGGCAGAAATACCTGGAAGGGGCACAATACACACTTCAGTTAGAAAAGGTTTAATAACACAACCATCTGAAAGTCAGTGCATCTTTTGACAGTGCTTGTTCTTGGGTACTGAGAAACATCCAGACTTCAGAACTTTCTTTCAATTCCCGCATATGTCAAATGCATTTGCTTTCTGTGAGTCAGAGACAAGGCTTCACCAGGCTCTGACTTCACTGTCCAGAACTGAATTTCCCTTTGCTACTGAGTCACTCTGCCCACAGACAGGCTGTGCAGATGCCCTGTTCATGCAGGATGAATGATTGTGGAAGTGTCCTGCCATACTCTGAGGTCCCAGGAAAGTCACTGCCCTCAATGGCACAACACGCTTTCAGAAGTCATGGTGCTGGCAGTACTCAGGGTGGCTGAGAACATGGCTTGTTTCTCTGAAAGTACCATGGCCCCTCTCATCCATTTCATTCATACAATAAGTTGGACATCCTGGCCCTTCTGTGAACAGCATGTGTCTCTGTAATAGCCTCTGTAGGGGACAAGAGAAGCAGTGTATGGGGCTTGGCCCTTCACATAATGAAACACTTGGCCAGGAGGTTTCTTGCAAGGGACTTACAGTTTCTTCATCCCAGCCTTAGGCAGGTTTGGTCCAATATCTGCACCATGTTCACTGCACAGAGTAGTCACAAGTCCAAGAAGCACAGTAGCAAGCATGTGCTTTGGAGTATTTGGGGATGCTAACATGGCTAAAACCACTGGAAAAACAGCCCATTGAGTGTATAAAATATTAAGAAAACAGACTCAGAAGAAAGGGACAGGAGTATTGAGCTCTTAACTCCTTCCAGAATGTCACTGCCTAGGAAGCAAGTAGCAGTTAACATTATCTAACAGTGATGAATTGCCACTATGAGCAGTCCTCTACCTCAGTTTGAAATCTTCTGACCTCACAAACCCTGCAACTCTGTTGAAGACACAAGATCAAACTGCATCTGCTAATTTTCTGCCATTCTGTGGCAAAAGGAATAGGGAGGTAAAGCATGAAACTGGCTGCAAATCAATGCATGAAAAGGTGTGGATAAGGCACACTTGTCTGCCTTGGTCAGGTTTCCATTTGCAGTGGCAGAAAAGGACCTCACTTTGTGCTGTTATGCCTCAAAATCTCACTCAAGCGAGAAAACTGATAACCAGGATGGCTCATTTTGTCTTGCTACAGAAGGCTTTATCCTTCCTCTCTCTACTGATCCTGATGAGTGCACAAGGCTAGCCTGAAAGTGCTTGACTGGGATGGGGACCAGCCACAAAGCACACACCTTTAGAAACCAGCTTGGAAACCAAGCTCACATGGAAGTTCCAAAGGGTGTGGGTGTCTAGCAGAGACCTCATGACTGTGAATTTATTTATCATGCAGGGCATCAGAAACACATTGGTGTTTAACCCACTACGAGGCAATTTGTGTTTAATACTTTCTTTTTAAGTGAAAGAGGAAAGAGTTTTGGAATAGGAGAAGGAAACAAGCATTGGCGGTGAATGTAGCAACCTAGGAAGATAGAGACTTGTAAGTATAAAGTGCATTATGTGGCTAGTTAAAGAAACCACCTGCCTAAAAATCATGTCTGGGAGCCAATACAATCCCTCCCCATGCCATTGCTCTCATCTAGTCCAAGATCACCTGTGGCCTGAGACCTGACTCCTTACTCCTATCCAAGCACCGCAAGAGACTGAAAGCTGATCAGAGGTTACAGTTACCAACTCCCCAGCAGGGCCAAAGGAGCAGGTTGTAAGCGTGGATGGGCATCAGTGTCTTCCTTTGTTGGGCTGCTCTGGAGTCATCAGGGAATTGTCCCACACATTGCTCTTATGCTGGATAACACCAGCAGGCAGCAATGCTTTTTCCCTTTTCACTCAGTAAAGCACAACTCCTCTCAGTGCTCCTCTCATTTGGGAATCTGCAGCTAAAACGATCCACAGGAGACAGAGGAGTGTGGTCTAGAGAGGGGAAGGGACTCTCATTTGGTTTGGCAGAGCTGTATTGCCAAGAACAGGCCCCTTTTCCCTATGACTTTGCACTGAGTGAAGCTCTGCTGGCGTTTCCTAGTGACAAGCAGCTCCTCATCCTTCCACACTGGGGAGCACTGGGAACATGAAAGGAGGGGGAGCTGTATCTATTTCATGCTGATTCAGAGGTCAGCACAAGTCAGCATTGCTGGTCAGCAGGTGCAAGGGAATTTTCTGCTGGGAAAGCCTAAGATGTTTTGCAGGAACTTGTGTTTTTTTTTACCGATCTATTAATGAAAGAGGTCAAAAGTGCTCATTGTCACATTGATTTAGTTTTAAGTAGTCCTGCGATGAGACTTATGGGTCCCTTCCAACCTGAAATATTCTATAATTCTATGAAAAGTGGTTACATCACTTTCTGATCAATAAAGATGGAAGGATTTGATGAGCTAAAAATGCCTCATTACATCTTTCTTATTGTGGACATGACACCTGTATTAATACATTACTGTATTTGCACGTTAAACACATATAGACATTTTCTCTCATTTTGCCTTTATCGCAATTGAGTGGTGTTACCAAATCAAAATAAGGTAATTTGGTATTCTCAGATGATTGTTTCACTCTAGACCTACCTGGTGATCACTGGTCTGCGTGACCCCAGTAACTGTCATCAACTGGACATTACCAGAAGCATTAAAATGCAGCCTTAATGAAATTTAAATACATAAATGTTATTGTATACAGAAATTTTTACTTACTAAACAAAATAATCTTAGCACATCATCCTGCTGTATAAACAATTGGATGTGGTGTTTTTTCATACCTCAACAATATTAGTTATTTCAAAATCAGACATAGGTACACTTAAGACTATGTGGTTAAAAGATAAGTATTCCTAGTTTATGTCTTGAGAAAGTAAATGATATTAAAATTGAGTACTCTAGATTATGTTCTTCTTTTGAATGTCAAAACCCACGTAGACATTCTGGCCAATAGCTCACTGACTTTGTTACATAAAAGTGAGATCTGTTGAAATGTGATGATCCACTGGCAGCGTCCAATGAAATTTTGACCTCACTGAGGTCAAGGAAAGGTTGCCATTGACTTCAGCAGGACCAAAAGGATTTGCTGTCGGAGGGCTCCCTTGCTGCTACCAGAATGCCACAGCAATTCCTATGTGCCCGCAAAGCAGGTTATCAAACAGTGCTGGCTCTCGGGACCACAGATACTCTGTTCAGCCTGCGGCCTTGACATCTGTTTGTGAGTGCAGGCAAGCCAGAGGTACTGGCTGGTTTGGGTAAAATGAGGAAACAGAACATTGTTAAAAAAACCTTAAAAAATACCCATGCTTCCTCCTTGCTGTCAGAGTGGGACTGTGCACAAATCTTCTTTTCCAGCATGCAAAATGACATTATGGTCTGTCAGTGATGGAGGGCATAGCTAGCATCGTGGGTTGTGTGCCAGCTGAGGGAATGTGCTGTGGTCCCAGGTCACAGTACCGGTCTGTGTAGAGCACAGACGGGCTATATAATGCAGCATCACAGCCTGTCTCTGAGCAACTGGATAAGAGAGACAAACTGTAGCATGTGAAAGAACATGGGATGAAGTACAATATGGGAAAGAACCATGGGATTTGATGTCTGATCAATCATGTATCAAATACTGCAATCTGTGGCCTCACCAATGGTTTGAAATATGCTAAGGCAGCAAGTAAATGCAGTAAGAGCTACTTGCACTCCCTTCCCACCAAAGGGAATAAACAATGTTGAAGGTTTATTGCTAAAGGCAAAGGGGAACTGAGGTTTCTGGAGTGTTAGTGTTTCTTGCTCGTTTTCACCTTCTGTTTGAAGATAGCAACGTCATAATAGCTTTTAAATTTCACCAGGAAAATGGGTATTGGGATGATAATAGTTAACATGCCGAATACTGCAGCCAAGGCTGCCGTCACCTCACCAGCTTTGGTGAGAGGGATAATATCTCCGTATCCCACTGTAGTGAGTGTGATCAAAGCCCACCAGAAGCAAAGAAGAATGTCAGTGAAGTGCAGCTCCCCTGCATAGGGGGGGTGGCTACCCAGCAACTCCCCATAGAAGAAGAGAGAGCCAAAGAAGAGGGTCTCAAAGGCCAAAATCATCAGCAGGATGCAAATCTCTCTGAGGATAGACTTGAGGGTGTAGCACAGAACCTTGAGGATCAGTGGCGTTTCTATCAGCTTGGATATCTTCAGGAGTTTGAGGAGATAGACGATGCGAACAAAGCCCAACCAAAGCCCCAGGCTTGGCATTCTCTGAATCTGCCCAGCCACAAAGAGTTCAATATAAACTGGGAAGAGGGAAAGCAAGTCGACCATGTTCAGGGGATTTTGGAAGAACAACTTCTTGTCTGGGCAGAAGCAAAATCGCACAGAGAACTCAAAAGTAAACCAGAGGACACAGAAAAGCTCCAGATGAAGCAAGTAGGCAGCCTGGTGGTAATAGGGTTCATGGTCCTTGTGGGGAACCCCAGAATAGCCAAAAGAGGTCAAGTTAGCAGTAAAGAACTCATATTGTGCCTTGGTCTCCTCACAGAATATGATGACAATTCCTACGATGAACAGCAGAGAAACGAATGCCAAACACTGCAGAGAAAGGAAATGGCACACGTGCAATTAGTTCAACAACCATGTATTGCACACTCTCACTGCCCCGCCACAAGCCCAGGATCACTGTCACAGGCACAATACAATCCCAGACTAACCTTTCTCAAATCACCATTGTTTCACTCGCATGAGCTGCTTTTTTCTCCTTTCAGATTTGAAAAATAATAGAGGAGATTGGAGTAAAAGAAAAACAAATCACATGTTCTCCTGTAATGGAGTTTGTAAGGAAGGGGAAATGTCCAACAGCTGGAGCACATGGACAGACACATGCAGAGGGCCTCTTCAGAACTAAGCCAAAAATACCAGCAGCACCTAAAAACATCCTCTGCAGTATCAGACTTGCATTTTTTTCGCTGCACGCCTGACATTTGAAAGAGGTGTGGGACATGGATTTTGTACAGAGTATAGGGATAAAAGGAGAAAAGAAGGAGGTGTTATCTTCTTTTTCAGTCTGAGACTCAAAGCATATTTATCAAAGCTATGAATCCATTAGCATTTTTCATGGACCCATTCCAGCAATCCCAAAGGACACAGGCTGTGCCTATCTTCACATTTTACCTTAGCACTGAAAGAAGAAAAGGGCTCTTCAAATATAGACCAAATCTTTGGCTGCCACCTGGTTTGCCAGCTGAAATCCCTTCTTTCTGTCTGGACTATGAGGCACTGATCATCAGTCTGTTCATTTTCATCCCCAAGGTTAAACTCCTCTGGCTGCACCTCTTTATTATTCAGCTTCGGCCAACAGCAGGATGCTAGCTGTGTCTCATTGATTTCCCAGAAAGCCAGCTCTTCTTCCAAGACTGACCTACAGGTATCATGGGGGCAGTGGAAATGTTTGGTCCTATAATAGTTCAACACGTAGCTAAAGATCTCAGCACTCCTATCAAAAAAGAACTCTTTGGTGGTGGGATCATAGTCGTAGATGGTTGGGGCATGGGGATCTGTTAGGCTGCACAGCTTGGTCCCTGGAAAGGTCTGGAGGGTGCTGCTGTATGTTTCATATCTGACTCCCCCAATATTCAGGATTATTTTTTCCTTGGAGCCTTCCATCTGTGAGGGAGGAGAGAGGTGCAAGTCCTCATAGGCTCATGTTTACCTTCAATCAAAAAGAGAACACAAAACAAAAGAAGTAAAGCAAAGCAAGTTTTGGAGCAGGATGGGTTTCCAGGGTACCTCATTCCAGTGCTTTTTAAAGCACATTTTGTACCTGAAACTTACATCTCCTGTAGGGAGAAAGGCACTTCTGCCATTCCCCATCAAGTTCAGTGCCGGTTCTTGGACTCTGCTCCATAGCCATATTGTCTGAGTGCTTTTCAGGAGATGCATCAAACAAAGTGACAAACATCTGGTTTGCATTGCTCTCCCTCTCATGGGAACAGAGCAAGCAGTCCAGAGTCTGTTTCACCACAGTTGTTCATATACTGTAGATAATCATTGCAATAAACTCATTTGAGGTAAAGTTCTCATTCTCAAGACATTTTTTCCACTATCCCTTTCCTCATCTAGCTCTTCCATCTCCACCCCCTATTTCTTTCTCCACAAGCAGTTTCTTGCAGAGACCTCCACGTGCCAAAGAGGTAAAAAAATCATCAACAGCTTATTCTCAAAATAAGTCTTTAAACATCATCTCCTTTGTTGGCTCAACACAACAAGTTTCACAGGAGACTCTGCTGCCTGGTGAGAACATTTAGGTTGCCTGAGTTATGCTTTTTTTCTTGACCCTTCCCTGCACAGAGTCCCACTGAGCCAAATCACCTTTCCCTTGGCAGATAGTTGCTCCATACCTGGAATCGATATGCAAGATTCCCTGACTAGAGAGAAATGCAGAACAACATGCTGCCTCCTCCTTCAGGGCTGGCTGACATCTCAGAATAGCATCAGAACCTGCTGCCAAGGCCTCTCACATTGGAAAGCAAATTCGGTTGCTTATTTCCTGTAATACATCCCCCCTTTTGCCCTTCAAAATCCAGCACACCCGAGAGAAACTCAAGCCCTGGAAGTTGCAGCTTGGTGTCACACTCATGGCACAACAGAATTACTGCTCATGTGGTGTCCTTGCCTATCCCAACATATGTGAGGCTTGATGCAGCTTTACCCTAAAACTTCCGCTAACTTCAACAGGTGCAGGACTGAGCATCAGGACTGAGTGTGTGCAGGCATTACTTAGTGCTTGCTGCAAAGGAATCCACACACCACGATTCTGAGCGGGTTAGATTAATTCAGCGCTCATCGGATCTGGAGTTCCATTATTGACCTCTGTTGCCCAGCTCTCTATAGAATACAGTGATTTTTGAGATCCCAGCTAAACTCACCTTTATCTGCTTTGAATGCCAGATGCCTCTTGCTCAAAAATAACAATTCCCATGTGACAAACATGCCAAGAAGTGGCATTTCATATTCTTACCTTGGTGCCATTGCAGCAACTCTGCAACCAGAAGAAAGGAGAAGAGACTGTGAAGAATGGAAAAAAACTCGGTGAAAACAGGATGTTCGATGGCTGGTCTCCAAAGCTCAAGCCTCATAAATGCCAGAAAACAAAACCAGCCAATAGCTCAGAAAAGATGTTCCCTGCCCTATTAGCAGCCGCTCTCCCATCTCCAGGGAATAACACTCAAGCAAGCAGGCAACAACTGCCAGGCCACCCACTGTTCCATTAGCAATCCCACAGGCCATGGTGTTTGGGAGACACATGGAGCTCAAATGTCTTAGGACCAATTAGAGATTAAAGTATCAAGCCATGGACAGGCAGATGGAGCATTGCTCTTTCTTGGCTGTGCCTTGTTCAAGTTTGAGTTAAAACATAATGTAGAAAATGACATGAGCAAACAAATGAACCACCTGTCCTCTCATCTTCTTGTCATTTGTCACACTCTCTTCTTGTTTGGTTTAAAGGGCTTTTTCTTCATTTCTGGATGACCCAAAGCTTAACCTTTTGCACACACTGAGCTTAATTTTTTTGTTTGTTTGTTTTGTTTTGTTGTTGTGGGTTTTTGTTTGTTTTTTCTTTTTTGGTCATTGATTATTCCAGGAACAAGGTTGGCACATAGTTGTAAATCCCAGTCAAGAAAGGCAAGCTGTGTGTGAAATTTCCTTTCATCTGACATTCCAAGTCTATTTCTAGGTGCCACCTCTGCTTACTTCAAATTCTCTGGCAAGAAAGTAGGAAACGGATTTTCCTGACTTCCAGCAAGAGCAAGACTATTTAGGAAGGCACTGGGAGCTTCCTTTTCAGTCCTACAAAGGAAAAGCAGATTCTTGTCTCTTTAGAGGAAGCACAGTCCACCTGCTGGATTTTTAATTTTAATCCACTACCTACATTACCCTGACACACTGAAATCTCTTTTCACTTAAAAAAGGAGATTTTCCATTTAGGCCTCTTACCTAGATAGCAGCCTGGATCTTTGCTTCTCATAGGCACTTCATCTGTAGGTGCAAGCAACCTCACTCACCCCAACCACCCAGGCTCCCCAAAGTAGCAGAGACGGTCGTGGCCTCTTCTCTCAGCCACCACCACAGCAAGGCCGCAGAAACTAGAAGAGCAAACTGCTGCCAGACTTGTGACATTCTGGGCAACAAGCCATTTGCCCACCACCTCCCAGGTCTTGACTGAGCAACCTCATAGCCAGACATCGCAAGCAGAGCAAGGGCACAAGCCCTTGGATCCAGGCTCTGAAAGCACATGAAGTCTACGTTAGTTCAGTCCTCGCTCCCTTTCGTCTCTGTAACCGACACCAAACTCTTCACACCTCTCCCTCTCCACAGAGAGTAAGAGTGAAAAATGCTCCTTTTAATTTCTAGTCCATCTCTGAGGTTCTGGAAGCAGGTGATCTGATCGAGTTTGATGTATCCTCTCTGTTCCACAGCACTGCAGTACTTGCCTTTTATAATCTTTGCACTGCAGTTGAATACTGAAACCCAAAAATAATCTGGCAAGCAAAATGACACATGGTGTTCCAGTGCTCTGAATGAGACTCTTTGATTTCAGTAAACAACTTGTCCTTTCAGAACATTTTTTAAGCAGATGAAAAGTGCAACTCCATTTCCAGAGAACAGGGCCCAGTTCCAAGTTTTCTCCCTGCCTCAAATATCTGAAAATTTGCTTTCACTGCATGGGGCACTGGAGCAGTGTGGCAACAAATGTCACATCTGTTAGCTCAACCCTGCACTTATTTAAAGTAATTAAACTCTTGGTTAAATTTGGCTTACATTTATTACCAGCAAAGAACAAGGTAGACGTTTCTGGGGGGAGGCAGGGGTAAGGAGATTGAAGCTGTAATGAACTGAGGCATTTTTCAAAGACACTATTTTAGCAGAGCTCATTCAGCATTTTTTCTCCATAACATTTCATATTTAATAGTATAAATATTTTGCACATGGCAGAAGGCCTTTAAGTTTGTCCTGTTCACTCATACTCGGATGCACACGATCCCAACCACGCGCTCAGGTGCACCCATGTTAGACTAGCTTGGCGGGGGCTTCATTAACTGCATTTGTGCTGGAAAGTAAGAGGAATTTCAGCTTTCCACTGTTAAGTATTTATTCAGCAACTGTTCATAAAAAGTTGGTGAGAACAACTTAACAGTTTTGCAAACAAAATCTTGCTTCAGAACATTGAACAAAAAAGCTTAAATTATCCTAAAATCCTGGCAGCCTTGGAGAAGGACCAGGCTACTCTTCAGGTGCTGGAGATATCGCCAGAGCCAACGGGCATCTTTGCTACCTAAGCGGTTTAAGTAGCTTCTGAGGGCTTTCACCTCCAGCGTTTGTTTCCCATCCCGTGTTTCAGTCTCGCCTCCCCTCCGATTTCTAACGCAAGTGTATTCCTGGGATTGTGCAAACGCATCGGTGACAAGAAAAGTTTTAAAAAGTAAGCCTTCGAAACCAAGCTGATTTGTAGTCTTGATCATTTATTGACTCGGCCTACTGCAAAAACCCGTAAGGCGCGGTTCACCACTCTGAAGTGCAGATGCTAGCAGCCAAAGCTGGAAGGCCGGGACGCTGGGAGCGCTGTACGACGCCCGGCTCGGTAGCAGTGCGGCCCCCTCCCACCGGCTTTGGCCAGCGGCAGGCCTCGCCTCCCCACAGCGCTGAGCTCGGCCTGGCATGTTCCGCGCCGGCCACCGAGCACCAGGCTCCTCTCGGCCGCGGGCCGCTGCAGGAAACTGCCCCGCCCGGGAGCTGGGCCGAGGAGCCCCAGCCCGCGCGCCCCAGCAACGCCGCGTGCCCCGGAAGCGCCCCCCGCGCGCCCCGCCCCAAGGCGGGAAGCGGAAGCTCGGCGCAGGGAGAAGCGGCGGTGGCTTGGCGGGTTCCGTAATGGCTGCCCGCGCCGGGACTAGCCCCGGCTCGGCGGCCCGCGCGCAGGTGGCGTGGCGCCGCGGGCGGCGGAACTCGTCCCCGGCCCGCAAGCGCCTCAAGCCGCTGCGCACTGTCGTAGCGTGGAGGGGCCGGGCGGAGTGGGACCAGGTGATGGTGGGGCTGTACTGCGGTGACAGCCGGCTGCAGCAGGAAGCGCTGGACCGGGTCTCGGCCTGGAAGAGCCGGTACGGGCCCGCGCAACTTGGGCAGGGAGCGCCTGCGGCTCTGCAGGGCCGGCGCTGCCTTCTAGGCTGCCTTCTGTCCATGAAACGGCCCCCCGTCCCAGGCCGCTCCCGATACTCTCTGGACTCTGCAGGGCGGCGGGAGCCCGGCCGCACCAACCGGCGCTGCTCCACGGCCGCGCCCTTGTGTGCAGGTCGCCGGTGCTGCGGGACAGATGGCCCCGTCTTGCTGGGCGCCTTCATGGCGAGGGCTCTGGGCCTCTTGTAACTCAAGCCAGAAGCAGGCTGGCCTTGAGGCACCGGGGGAGCGGCCGTCCTGCGAGCCCGCGGCTTCGCGGCTGCTTTCTCGGAGCAGATTGCTGCAGGGAGCGTATCCGAGGCCCTCAGATCACATTTCTCTGTGTTGCTTCTGCTACATCCATACACAGGAGCAGTCTGGGTACGGCATCTCGTAATGTTTATGAGCTTAGTGTATCAGTAAGTAGTCATTTAACACACGCTGAGGAGGGCTGTGTAATCCCTCTGTTCCAAATAAAAGCTTTCTGAAAAGAGCATTTAATGCTGTCTTTCCACGTCCAGTTTCTTAGGCCGCTTGTGTACCGCGGAGCACAAGTAGCCAGAAAGCTACCCTTTTTGCAGGGGAAGTGTACTTTTGTGAGGACACTCACTTGTTTTTCCTTTATCTCTAGGTACGGTCCCAAAATGCCTCTCGCAGTGGATTGCACCGCTGAACTGATTCGTTGCAAGGTCCTGGATTCATCTGGCAGGTTGAAGTCGCATGAGCTCATCCTCTCTTACGGGCTGGCCCTTGTAAGGTAGGGTGCTTTGAGAGAGGGGCCAGGGCAGACAGCATCATTCAGCTGTCTAATTTCACTATGCATCTCTGGGACCAAAGTGTTATATGGCACATTGGGGGATTTCGCTCCGGAGTTCCAAGTTTCCTTGCAGCTCTCGAGAATTGCTTATCTTTCCTGTAACCTGCCTACAGGTTTGTCAACTTGATCACAGAAAGGAAACAGAAAATGGTCAGCATTCCTCTGAGACAATTAGCCAGAGAGGTAAATATTTAATAACAGTTACTTGATAACATGTATATACAGAGCATATGGATTGTATGTTAACTGCACTGAGTGGAGGAGGTTGTGGGGGGGGTTATTCTTTTGTAGTGGCAGTAATGGATATAGGCACCGATTCACTGCATCCGCAATGTTTTGAAGAGAATTGATGTAACTAGATCTAACACTTTGTTTTTTTTAAAGTTGGATTAGGAATAATAAATAAAAGCTGGTTATCATGAAGCCTTTTGAATCGCACGTAATCAAAAATCTTGATTTACAAGTAGTCTTGCATGACATGTAGACCACACGTTTTTGTTTCTTAACTCCTGAGATAGGGAAAAAGAGCTAAATCTGTGGTTTGTATATTATAGCTTTCGGTAAGGAAGGTTTTACAGAAAAGGCACTTAATCACATTTGCAGACATTTTCATTTGGCATCTATCATTTAAGGTGAGCTTGTCCCCTTCTGAGAGGAGGACGGAAGGTGTAATTGTAGTAACGGGACCAATTTGAGTCTTCTTATTGCCAGCTGCACCGAGTGTCACACCTGGACCTAACCAGCAGGTTTTGAAAATGAAGACAGTATTTGAGACTCTCCTACATATGCAGGCTTGTCTGGGCTCCCCATGTGAGAACGATGGATTGATTTTTATTGTTTGTCCTGTTCCTTTTTAAGAAAAGGGTAGCTTCTTGCCTTTTAAAACTGATCAAGCTTAAAAATTAGAGGAATTAGAGGTCTCGTACAGCTAAGGTTAGTTGTCCTTAGGAAAGTTGCAAAAAATTGCATGCTACTTAAAAGTGTGTGTGTGATTGGAGTATTACACATGATATGGTTTGTATTTTTGGTATGCAAACTGTCATCCAGACTGTTTCTTCTGTTTAAATATACTTCAGCTGCTTCTCAGTATCATTGAATTAGGCCTAGCACCTGTGACTGAAAAGACATCTGTTGTTGCAAGAACCTAAAGTAAAATCCCAGGTTTGCGTGGATCCCAGGCCCCAGGAGGGGTGGGTCTCAGCCCATCCCTGGAGGGGGAAGCAGGGGAGCAGTGGTGTGGGAGTGGCCTGGAACAGGCCGTTCTCACCCAGGTAGAGGTTCTCTGTGACCTTGCAGGGCTGCGTACGGTTACGGCGCGATGCAGCGAGAGCCGCGGGGTAACGCCTGTGGCCGTTCTTCTAGGTGGACATCCCCATCTGGGTTGTGGATCTCCGCCACGAGCTGACGCACGGGAAGCTGCCGCGGCTGGCTCTGTGCCGCAGGGGTGAGTGGCGCCAGCAGGCTGCGTTGGGAGGGCCCGGCCTGAGGTGCGCTCAGGGCGGCGGCGGCGCCGCTGCCGCCAGAGCCGCAGGCCCTGAGGGGAGACCCCTCCCTCCATTTTGGGACGCTGCAGGGCAGGCAGTGGCCTTGTCCCGGCAGGGTGGGTTGCGGTGCGAGACGCTGGGAGAGTCTGCCGCTGCTCTGTGGGGATCTCTGAACTGTGGCTGGGGGCTCCAGGCTGTGGTGTGTCACAGGGAGGGTGTTCAAAGACTTTCTCCCTGCCCTGAAAAAAAAGTACTAGAAACAGTAGTTTATCCCTCTTGCTGCTTCACAGGAAGTTCATCTCGGGGAAGGAGGGAAGTGTTTTTCCCGATGGTTCAGAAATACCTGGGGCTCTTAAAAAAATCCCCCATAGGGAGAAATGCAGCAGGTACTGGAAGCCCAAATGAATGACCAGCTCATCGTGTTTGAAGCTGTTCTAGGAATTTTGGGCTAAGCACCGAGGAGACGGTTAACCTATAGCAGGGTCCTTAGATTGAGTTGTGTAGTGATGGCAGAAAACGGTTTTTCTTTCCATTTTATCTAATGCATGCTTAGTGTAGTCTCTACATATAAACAAATAATGTTACCATTATGGACACTGTTGATTGTGGTGGTGCTAAAGAACTGACTCATTTTCTCATCAGAATGCCACTGCTGGGACCTAGTTTCTGCTTAAACTTGGCCTAGCTTTAGCGTGGTACAGTACTATAGCAATGTTCTGTCTTTTTTGTTACTGAAAAGACAGTGGGTGGTGTCACCAGGCCTGTGTTACGGGACTGTGGGATTTTCCTTTGTTGTGTTTTTCTCTTGTTTCTAAAACTTATTCACCTTTTTAGTGTTGGAGTTATATGTGATTTCGGGATTTGTGACTTGTTATCAGTGTTTCTTTTCACAATGAAATTTAGCAATGTGACACCTATATCTATTTTATTTATTTATTTATTTTGTTCACTAACAAAGAAAACCTCACTGAGAAGAGAATGGTTTATGTTCTCCCTTAGGTTGTGATGTTGTGCTGGACTGGCTACGAAAGACGTATTGGAGCCGTCAACTAGGCAGTAACTTGTGTGAAGAAAGTGAGGAGGAGGATGAGGAAGAGGAGCAGGAAGGGGTGGAGGCAAATGCAGAGTTGGACAATGATGCATGGGAGATCCAAACCCCACAGCATGAAGCCTGTCAGAAACACAAGGAATTCCACGGTAGGTGTCCCTAGAACAACATCAGATACGAGGATTAGACAGTTCCATGCTAGGGAAAACAGTTTAAAAGTGTTGTCTTCTTGCCCTGACAATGCGTAAATATACTCCTCCAGGTCAGGTTTTGGGATTCCTCTTTGGGCCTGAAAGATGGTGCTATTTTTGGCACTTTAAAAGCGGTCCATAGATAGAGAAAGGACATTTTGTGTAGATGGTAAATAGAAGTTTAATAAAGTCTAATAGGGATATGGGATATGCATCAGAACATGAACTGCTTATGTAGACAGTTTCTTCCTAAATTGATCTGTTTAGGGATTTTTCAGTATACTGTCTGTTTATCCAACTTGCCTGTCTTTGGCCGCTGCTAGTGATAAAGCATTGAACTCCTGGTTCAGTCCCATTTAATAAAATGTATGTTACTGAAAAAGTCTAGGAGCTGTCGGAGTCTTCGCAGTGTTGTCTGTATCAAAATTTATGACTTCATTTGATGGATGTCTTCCTTGAGTGTATATTCAGCAGAACTAAGCAGTTTGTCCAGATAAAAAAAAAAAAAAAAACCAAACTCCCTTATATAGTTGACCTGTTCCCTGTTTATATATTTATGTTTATTTCTAGAGAAAGTCAGAGATGTACTGATATCCTACAAGAATGAGCAGTTTCGGGTAAGTGCAATCTGATGATGATGTTTTGGTTCTTCTCATTTCCTCCTTGGGGCAATAAATCTTCTCTCCATTCTTGCTCAAACTGAAGAGCTGGTGCCCTTGGCCAGGCTTCCTGTGAAATACCCGAGCTCTGGCACGACGGGGTTACTGTGCCAGGAGTTTATTTTATATAACTGCATGGATCCCTTTTTTTCCTCCCTGTAGCATACTCCTGCTGTTAGAATCTGTCCAGGAGCATCAGTGATATGAAGGGATATTTGTACCAGTGGATGTATTTTGTACCAGAAGTGGATATATTTTGATTTACTGTATGCGTAACATGACTGGTGAGACCTTGTTCTGAGTAGGCAGCCTCATCCCCACCCCATGTGAGGATCCAAATGAGTCTGTCTTGGTTTGTGCTGAAGTCAAGGAGAGCAGGGTTTAGAACCAGAATGAGGATGCCAGGACTGACACACTTCGGTGCCGTTGCATTTTTAATTCAGGCCTTTTCTAAGTATGACGTGGATTCTAATCATTCTTGATACAGCCCTAGGAAGGAGAACTTCTGTGAGTTTTTTGAAGTGCTGTTGAAGTACATATGTCATGTGCATCTGCTCTTCCTAGAAATGCCTTTCTGTTTGCCATTGGAGGATATTTTCTGTTAATGCTTGAATTTTTCCTTCACTCAGGTTATGCAGACTGTGCAGTCTGTTTCAAAGTCTCGAGAACTGTGGTCTGATTCCTCTTCAGAAGTGGACTGGATTTTGGCTCAGATCAAAGACCTGATGCAAGAGAACAGGTATGTCACTGATAGGGAACTGAGGTGAAAGGTGCAGTGCAGAGCTGGGCCTGTAGACCTGTTGCGCTACCTTTTCACTGGGTTGTTCAGCTGATCACAGAGGAGCAATTTGTTGATTTCCTCAACATCTTTGAGGACTGAGTTCTTAATCTGTGTTGATAAGTAACGTATCCTCTGGTCTCCAGCTGTGCTGGCCTCAAGGCATGTTGGCATCTTCAGTGTCTTTAAAAGCACTCCAAACAACCTTGTGTAGACTTGGGTTTTACAGTAACCGTTAGAATTCTTCAGAATTGCAGGGCAATACTTGGCCTCTTCCATACTTTTGATTACTGCAGGGCCTGTAGAACCCAGCATGTTGAGACTTTATTATTACTGTATAAATTTTCTTGAAGATCTTTTCTTACTCTGAGAAATGTAATCAGTGTAACTGTAGAGGAGAGAGAGTATCGCATTACAGATACCAGCTACAACTCCTGATGTTTTGAATATAAATATATATGCCTCACAAGCTGCTGATTAGCTTAAGGATTTGTGCTAGAAGAACCACCTGAGGAGGAGACTTGCACCTTAATGGCCTTGGCCATCAGTTGCGGAGCATGGAGTAATATGCAAGAAGTCATGAAGATTCTGTAATGAGACTAACTCAAACCAGGGCAAGACTTCATCTTATATGAAATGGGTGTTGTGGGAAATGTTCAGGCAAGAGTTGTAATGCATGTAATAGGAAAACTGAAGTAGTGAAGATCTTTATGTGCTTGGGCTATTTCTGCTGCTGCCTTGTTTTGGCAACTAGTGTTGCCTATTAGTTTACGTCTGTGCAAAGCTTAGTTTCTGTAACAGTATTGTAAGTATGTGATCAAAACAAATATGGATCAAAATTTGGAAAACATCGTGCTTTTGATTTGCTTGCTGTGTGCTGATTCTGCAAAACACTCTTGTGATATCCCACGAAAGTGAGTTAAGTCACATTCTAGGAGGTTATTTTGTCATCGTGTTTGTATGAACTGCATCAGTTCTCGCTGTTTGTCCCACGCACCTACTCTAAGTACATTCAACCCCAGTTGTGTGCATTTCTAGAAGAATTGTGAATCTACTTCATTTATCAAATTAAACCTTCCCCCAGAACACTCAAACTTAGAATTTAGGTGCTACCTGCTGTGTTTTTGGCTTTTGAGGCAACAGGTTTTCAATGTTACTGCCCTCTTCAAGCTGTGAAATACCATGTGCTGTGGGGCAAAGAGGGGAGTTGGGGCATCTTCATTTTTGAACCCTTTGGAACTGATGGCACAGTTGAGACTACAAGCGCTTGGAAAAACCAGGGCTCTACAATGCTAGTTCTTTACTGCTAGCACAACCAAAGCATGCTAACAGTGTTCCCTTGAAATAATCTCTATCTTCTATCTTAAGCAAATTTTAAGCACATTTAACCTATCTTAATCTATCTTATTTCTATCTTAAGCACACTTAAGCTATATATATTTCACGGGTAAATCTCGGGAAAACTCTTTAGGTTGAATTCAGCATCTCGCTAGTGCCTAAACTGTCAGAACAGACAGCGAGTGGGATGGGATTCTGAGACAGGGCCTTCAGTTAAACCTTTGCTCTTGTGCCCGGCTTTTCTTTTTGATGGTTTCCTTAAGCACAGGTTTCAAAGAAGATTAAAACAGAGGATGAAGCTGTTTTTTTCTGTCTATAAAAGATATAAACTTTTCTTTTCTTCCC
>JANIJG010025588.1:0-24051 GCA_024611175.1 Megaceryle torquata
TTAGTGTGTTTTGTGTTTTTCTTGTTCTTCTTTTTGTGTGCTGCGCGTGGGTGTTGTTTGGGGGTTTTTTTGGTTTGTTTTTTTTTTTTTTTTGGTGGTGGTTTTTTTGCAGTACTTAGCTTAGTATATATCTCATTTTAATTCTTCACCACTAACACCTGAACTTTGAGGTATATTAATGGCTTTTTTTTCAAAATATGAACTCTTCCTTTACTCTGTCGCTCCCCAACTAGCTTCTGGTTTGTAGGTACTACAAGTTCAGGGGCATCCAGAAGAAGTAATGAAATGGCAGTGCCTGTGCTGCTAAATACAGAATGGTTTTAGGAAATGTTATCTAAGCAATCTGCTGTTTAAACTAATTAGGGCAGCTTTGTTCTTGCAGTGTTAGCGCAGGAAATATAGGACCTCATTCAGATTCCTACCATCAGTCTGGGAAGGCTTTGTTCAAGTGATGTAACTTTTGTGTACGTGTGTTAATGGTAAATTTGGACTCGAACAGCTTAGCTGTAAATTTTAATAAATGCTGGAATAAACAGCTAAGATTTCAGTTGTAATGGGCAATTTTAATGTGTGAGGCAGGGTAGAATTGGTTTCCAGCTTAGAATCTGCTTTTTTAAAGCAGTTAATGCATTCAGAAGTATTTTATGAAATCTATTGGAAAAACAATCCCTAATCCATATTTAAATTTTATAGCAAGAAAGAAACTAGTACTGTAGCTTCTTGGATCCTACAAATGAGATCAGACTGAATAAGCAGATTCTGCTGTTTGGAAGAATTGGGGGAAAAAAATTAAAAAACCCTGACATATATCTTTGAAAGTCCTAACTTAGAAACCACTATAATGCTCTTGGAAGATGGGGTCCAAATGGTACCGTTACAGTTTTGAGAAAAGGGAAATGGATGATGGAGATTGGCAGAACTGGTAAAGGTCACAAAGGAATCACTAGTCCATGGAGAGTGAGACCCAGCAGCTCTCTGCTCAAACTGCCATTGTATTTCTGCTTTATATTGCGGTTTTCTTTCTAATTTTTTGTTTAAGACAGCTTCCAGGGAGGAAGGATCAACTGGAACATAAAACCATGAGAAACTTCCCAGAGTGTTCCAAAGCTCACTGGGCAGTACAGAGAAGCATTTTAGTATGTTTTAGGTTGTGTACTTCGTGCTTTCTTAGCCACTCTCAATCTAGAATTGCGGTACCTTACAATTATTCCTCTGAAGTAAGATAATACCGCTATCCTTATTTTGCATAAAGAAGAAAACAGATGCAAAATATGTCTTATCCAAGGTGACAAAGCAAGTCAGTCACAGAGCAGAAGTTCAAACCTATTTCTCCAGGCTGGCTGACGTATGCTAGTTTCATATCAAAGACCTCACGTTAATTAGTCTGGGGAAGTCATTCAGAGTAGGATATGATTTCCTAGGAGCTGAACTAACTCTAAAGAGTGAACAAAGTACTTCAAAACATTAGAGCTTGACTTGAATTCATTATGGCAATCATAGCCTTTGAAGGATTTTTCCCTATAAAGAATATTTGTATCTATTCTGATACTATTTTAATCATTGACATTAATTTCGTACTGCTTACTGGGCTTTGTTTTTTTCTGTGCCCTTCAGACTGTGAGTAATTTTATATGTATATGTGCTCTAGCACCTATATTGTCTTGGCATTAGTTTAACACTGAGCTGGAACTGCACTAAGGAATGAAATGCCATTTATTACATAGCATTATGTAAAAAGATACAAGCAAAGTGTTCCTTTGTTCAGCTTCATTTCTATAGCCTAGTATTAAACACAGAAGGACTCTTGGCCAGGAAAGCATTTCAATGTCTACATTAAACTAAAGCGCATTGAAAACAGCTCTCCCACAGCAGCAATCTGTCACTTTGCCATTTGGTCTCCTTCCCTCTCGTCTTGAGTTTTGGCTGAAATGCTTTCACATATTCTCTCATGCTGTGGAGCAAACACTTCTATTCAATCTGTTTCACTCTTACTTCACTCAGACCACCTCAAGTTAGCTGACTGTGAATGGCAAACTCATTCATTTCATTTTGTAATTGCCAGGGCAAACAATTGCTTACTGATACACTGCCAAGTTTGTACTTATCTCATATTCTGGCAAGATGTAGAGGATGTTGTCTCCTATTCCCTCTTCCTCTTCATTTTAAACCACCATCCCCAAGTTACCTACTTTAACACTAGCAAAAAGTAGGTGTACACCTAGGCTATGTTGGTAAGGATCTGTCACCGTCAGTACATGACCCAAGTGAAGTAAAGCAAGTTTGTGTTTTCACTCTTCTCTGAGTGCAAAATGGCAGGCACGCTCTATCTATGGTTGCATTTTATGTGTGGGAACCAAGCTCTTTGCCAAGAGGTACTAGTGGTGGCTTGTGTTGCCTTCAGTGTTCAGCACAGAGCCAGGGGCAGTCCCTGGCTCTCTGGCAACATATCTGAGGCAGCTTTGTCCCACATCTTTCCATGAATGTTATTCTGATACACAAGCTATCTTTGCCCAAATGCAAAAAGCATTCAAGCATGCTTGAATTTCAGCCCTCACCTGTCCTATGTGGCTGGCAGGACTCAATGTGATCTCCAGAGAAGCACCTTTAAAGAGGACAATTCTCTCTGTGTCACCAAAGGCTGATTTTTTTTTCACCTCCTTGGAAGGCCACAGAGATATGGATCTGACTGTGAGCTCTCACCATGTCAGCCAAGGCTGCTAGAAGGGGTAAAAAGTATCTGGCTGCCAGTCTGTAATGTTAGAGGCAGATACTGTATCAATCCCGTTGTCCTCATTTACTGTTTTTATACAAATGGCTCTCCAAATCCTTTGATTCTCCTAATACTTATATCCAGCCTTGACCCATAAGACCCAAGGTTCTCACTTTGCATGTTAAAAAGGTTATACATAGTCAGTAACAATGTAAAAATGTAGCAGGAGTTGGTTAGAATACAGATGATTGTATTAATTTATCCCTCTGTCAAAGACAGGGCCTCAAGCAGGTGACAGAAACTTGAACTTTCATTAAAATTCAATTGAAAGATAACAGTCCTAGCTGAAAGTTTACTTTGTAATTAAGAAATTTTCTTGCATTCTCTAGTTAAACAAAATAAAATTCATTTTTCACAGTCACAGAATTAAATACTGTTGTTTGAAAGCCTCTAAGGAAGAAAAATAACCCCTGTACATCTTCTGAAAAGTTTGTTAGTTTACCTCATTTAAAGAGAGGGATCCAGAGGAGATGAGAGGTACTGTTCTGGTGGTGTGCTGTCTGCCCAGACACTAACTCATGTCACAATGTGAAACTTAGAGGTGCCTGGTCATGTTCAGCCACCACCACGCTCAATTATTAATGTGCTTTGACCAAAATTTATTCATATAGAATGTGAAATATTAGTGCTCAGTTAAGAAACAGAGAGTAACTTCATGACAGACACCAAGGAGCCAATCTACCATAGGTGTTTAACTTCAGTTTCATCTTTTGCCCTAACAATCTCCCTGATTTTGTTTACCCTCAGACCTCCCTTGATGTTTACAAAGATATTTTTCTCTGAATTTTCTGTGGCTGCACCCTTAAAGCTGTAGCACACAGGAACACCAGAGATCCTCTCCCTGGTAACATCCAGGACTACCCTCTCTCCAAACGCACAAAATTAACAGCAAAGCTGATTCTCCTATTTAAAGAGCATATAGGCATGGCTTTACACCAAAAAGGGGCCATTGTGTTGTGCTGTCTTCTAGATACAGCTACCCCCAAAAATGGATACCTGACTCCCGCAGGCAGGTATTTAGAAAGGGCATTTAGAGAACTGTTAGCATAAGCCTTTGCAACAGTAGAGCTGGTGGGATGCTGTGACAGAAAAATAGCACACTGTAGTCCTTAATGACAACATGTGTTCAGTGTACTGGACAGTACTAGTCTCCAAGACCTTGACCACATATGCTAGCAAGTGCCTCTTGCACACAGTGCCAGGAGCTAGCCCAGCCCACAGGCCTGGCTCCTCCATGGAAAAGGCAGCCTGAGATTACAAGAGGAGGCCTTGCAAAGAGGTGTCTTTCTTACCAAGCAAGAGACTTTCAGACTGTTCGGGAGAGGACGGCCTGTCACGGTTCCGAGGGATGGCCGACAGACCTCGCACCTCGGCCGCCGGCGGGAGCCTCTGGGCACAAGGCGCATGCGCTAGCGGCGCGCGCGGCACGACTGCCAGGCATGGAGAGCGCATGCTCAGGGCGGCCGTCCGCTTCTCCTCAGGAGGTCGAGCACCTGGGCGGTTTTGCCCGGCTCGTCGGCATCGGCGGCCGTATCCCCGTGAGAGCTCCGTGGAGCCGCGCTGCGCGGGTACTACCGCTCGGAGGGCTCCACAGAGGCGGCCCGCCTCCGAGGGAAGCGGCACAAAGGGATGCGAACGAGTGAAGGGCGGCGTGCGCCATCGCCCTCTGGTGGGAGCGAGGCGGGCGCACATGCGCGGCCGCCGCCCCGAGGCTGGGAGCGCGAGCCTCCCGCGGCTGTATGCGCACGCGCCCGGCTCCGCCAGCAACGCCGCGAGGAGACCGCGCGGGGGCGGCAAAGCCCAGGCGCAGCCGCCGAGGCGGGGAAGGCCCGCGGAGGGTCAAGACAGCCTGGTCCCCGCTGAGGGCACCTCCCGGCCCTGCCCCGCCTTGAAAGAGGACGAAGTGTAACAGTTACCCTCAGAAGCCCTCCAGAAACACCGGTGTTTAACTTCGGGGACACCCTCTGCGCTGACAGTCAACAGCTGCAGCCTCTTCCGTGGGAGCCCGGTGCCGGGATTTGCCACCTAACTCCCCACGGCTGCAGTCCCAACTGCCTCGTTGTTTACTGAAGCGATTCCCCCCTGCAGCGAGCACCTGCCTTTCCTGACAACGGGAGAAGCCTGCACCCCACCACTACCACTCCTTCAGGTGAGAAGGGCTCTGCATCAATTCTTTCCCCCTTAACTCCCATCATATTATTTCCTTGAAGTTTCCATACCCAGTCATAGCAACTGTCACTGCTGTTCATTTCAAAATTAAGTTACAGTCCCCTCCCCTCTCCTCCCCAAGGCCTTGCTGTGAGCCTAAAGGAGCCGTTATGTCAGTACACAGAAGTTCAGTAAAAACAAGGTGTGGGTGACTTGTAGGTCAAAGGGAAGTGTGTGTTCAACAGCGCCTGGGACTACGGGGCACAGCATCACAGTGTACTTAAGTAGTAATATGAAAATGAGAATTGTTTGGGGGAGTGGTTGACCCTGAGGTAACTGCTGGCAATGGAAGCATGACCGAACCTTTTGTTTAGAGAAAACCTCCATCTATTGGGAAAGTATGTGCTGATATAGCCACATCTTGGACAACTGCAGCTAAACCTATGTCTCCAGATTAAAGTTCTGCAGATTTTAACACCCAGGCCCTGACTCCCATTGTCAAAAGAGAAATTTATGTTGAAATTTATTCTTACGAATGATGCCAAACCAGCACATGCACTCAGGCTGCATAAGGTCACCAGCAGACTTCAATAAAGGTTTGATTTCCAGCATAAAACAGTAAACCCATTTTTGAAACAAAACCTACAGGTAAAGAGAAAATTTCACATCTTAACAAAAAAGATTTATTCTGACTAAACAAAATGTACAATGTTTCCCAAATGACAGTGAATTTTTGTGACTCTGAATTCTGTAGATCCATTGAGTAACTCAATTGCTTCTTACTCTGCAGTTTGATCAAACTACTTTTTGCCAGACTTCTTTATTCCACCGCTGGCTGCCAAAAGAAACAACACAACTGGTTAGACAACTGTTACACAGCTCAGCTATATATTTAGTTCCTCATAAAATCAAATCCACACTAGAATGCCTGTCACTCAACTCAGATCTGCATTGGTGTATTGCTTTTGCATGTCTTACTCTTCTGGGTTTGTGATCTCACATACTTTACTTGTAATGAATAACTGATTAAACATTAGAAACCAAGTTTCTCCTGGAACCAAATATGCCTCATAAATCTGTAACAGAAGTATTTCAGCAACCCCTTTGTTCCTCCATTGACACCCTCTGTCATTTATTTCTTATACACCAGGAGTACAGTCTGGTCAAATAAAATTCAAGGCTAAGGGAATATAAGCATCAGTATCCCTACAGCAACCACAGACCCCAGCTGAGATCAAAGCTCTACAGGAGCAGATACTGGAATGGTAAGAATTCCATTTCGCTGAAATTATCTGTTCTCTGCAGTCTCTGCTACTGAAGAGATGAAAGCAGGGTGAAAGAAAACAAAATATTAACACAGCAACAAAAGCAGCCTTTCTTTGCAAATGCTGTTTTTTACAGCATGTGTCATGTGTGACCAGTTGAAAGGAAAAGACTAGCAAGACTACAGGAAGAAAGGCTGCAAGGGCTGATGATCAACAACAGACTGCACTGCAGTATGATTCTAACACTGTTGCCTCACTGAGGCTCTTGTGCACAGTCCAGCCTTCCCACAGTAACAGTGTCTGCCCAAGGACCAGATGACTGAAATTCAGTCTAGAAAAGGGCAGAGTAATAATGGCAGGAAAGAACTACGAAGAAATGTGTAAGCTGAAGGGCCCTACGCAGAACAAGTTTAGGAAGGCAAAGACACAGAAGAATGGCTCAGTGAATTGCTTTACATCAGTCTGTAACACCAAAGACATTCTGTGTCCCACACTCGGCACATTTTTTGTACACTGATAAATCAGAGGAGCTAGATCAATTTGAGATAAATAAACACAAAATATCCCATGTCAACAGGACTGGATGGCATTCCAGTGCTCCAAGAGCAATGACAAGCTCTAATGTGAAAATGCAGAACTGCTGGCTAAGGTTTGAAACATTATAACAGCCACTACGTCAGAGGACTCCTGGACTTCCAGCGTAGCTCCCAGTCACAGAAAGGTTCTGTAAAGAACGGGGGAACTACAGACCAGCAAGTCTGACCTTGATTTCTGAGAAGGTAACAGAACCTGTAAGAAAGCAAATGGATGAACTCAGTCTTGTGACAGGACTTCCATAAATGGTAAATCCTTCCTCACTGACCTGCTGGAACTCTGAGGTTATCATTAAGTGTATGGATAAAGTGAATTCAGGGGACTTTGTATTTTCAAACAGCATCTGACAAGATTCCATGGCAAAGGCTGTTAGGGAAATTCATTTGCTATCGGATTACTGGAAGGGTCTTTCTGGCACCTTTCAAGACTGAAAGCTTGCTAAAGGATAAGAAGCAAAGTGTAAAGTTTAATGGTTCTCACGAAATGGAAAAGTGATTAGTCGCATTAATGGCCCATAAGTCAAAATCACCTAGAGAAAACAGGCAGGGTGAACCCTTTAACAACTCTTAACTCGATCTCTGCAAATGCTCAAAGAGTACCAAGCCAGCGCACGGACTCATGCTAAAGCTTCTCCTGCACTATTTATGACAAACACAAGGCTCAATGCACCAGCAAGACGCATCCTGCAAACCTTCTGGGACATAGCATACATCACAGTCACTAAGGCAAAAGGGTTGAAGCCACACTAACTTCCAGTGACTTCATTTGGTTTCTTTTTTCTGCCAGGAATCTACTGCTCTTGAAGAAATTAATCCTCTAAGTGAACAAGTACTGGATTTGTTAAACTTTCAGGACTGTGGCAAAGCCTACATGTAACATATCTGGAAAGAAAAAGATGCTAAAATAAGAGTAGAAATGTCTCTGCACCATCCCACTGGAACAGGTTCACACGCTAGACACAGCCACACCCACTAAACCAGAATCTGCATTAGTAATTTGGGGATGAACTTGCATAGCGACAGAAAAATTTAAAAAATTTCTCTGTTACTTATCATCTGCACTTGCCATCAGCTTGGTGGTTTATATCAAATAACCTAGAGGTGCGCGCCTTTTATGTTTGTAAAGCAAAAACATTACGTCTTTGAAGCCAGCAAGCCCTCCATCTTTGCTATCAGTATGGCACCTCACTTACTGAGGGGCCCTTTTCCAGCGGCCTTTGCTTTCATCTCCTCAAGCTTCTTTTGCTCCTCCTTCTGCTTTTGTTTAAATGCCAGATCTGTCTAAAGAAAAGAACAGTGTTTGTTAACATCTACTTCCGCAAAAGAATTCAAAAAGAACTGACAAGCAACAAGAAACAAATGTAATGTTCTAACAGTAATGAAACCCTGACTGAACTGATGCCAGATGGCTGGATACTACTGAATATGCAAAGCCTTGCAGAACAATGACAGGATTTTTGCTGTAGCAGAATGCAGTGACTAAACTTTCACTTTCTATGTTTGATCTTTCCAAAATTAAATGAGTACCATTTCCTATGGCATGATCTTGTTCTGCCTGCTGAATGACAGAAGTTTGTGCTAAAGCCATTCATTAATGTGCCACCAGCGATACTGGGAGCCTAGCACACAAGCACTGTCATAACAACAAAACTTGGTTGCTTTAACATAAAAAAGCATTAATTTCAAAAAAATCCTTCCACACACGTCACTATTTTTGCCATGTTTAAGACAATTGTATTCCTTCCAAGAAATCTAACGAGACTGCTGGCAAATTGTACAGGCCAGCTGACGGTTGCACACCCCAGCTAGAACAACCTCCAGAACTCAGGAGCTCACACATCCTCCATCCCTTACATCCATATTCTTCATAGACATTGAGGATGAAAGGGCCCAGTCTTTAGCACTCAGAATTTTAAGGTAACTAAACTGAGGGCTTTAACAACTGAGATTCTGGATTCTTCACCAATCCAGTCCATGGCTCAGTTACTTTGGAACTGCAAAGCTTTCCTCTTCTTTAAGTTAAAGCTTCCTTTACCACAGTCTAAGCCTATTACTTCCCCTAACCACCCCTCTCAGAAGAGAGCATCCTGTTGCTCTCTCCAGGTTTTCTACTGGGTTATCTTTTCCCCTGATCAGTGTATGATCTGAATCTCAAATCCTTTCAGGTGCACCAGGAGTTCAGTCAATCATTCTCTTTGGATTTTGTAAATTGATTAGTCTTACAAAAAACAGGGACTTGGCATTCATGCTTCATTAAATTAATTCATTTTTTCAAACCTTCTCTAATTTGTTAAGATTACTTTGACCACTAATCTCATCCTCCAATAGTCTGTGGCCTCTACAAAGAGAATAAGCTGTACTGTTGGTCAGTCAGTCAACCAGCCAACTAAGGCACTAATCAAAGTGTTATTTGGATTGAATACAGAATCTTGCAAAACACGCAATACATCCTTGCAGCCACTGAACTGTTGGTAACTGCTTTTAGAGCACGGCACTCCAGTGGACTGCATCAGCCTTCCATCGCTTCTCGAGGTCCTGTTCCTGCTTGTGTTTGAGAAGATGACATAAGCTAGCATCAAGAACCCTGCACCTACAGGTTTTCTCCTCACACACAGAGCACTGCCCTGCTACAGAATTCTCTTAGTTTGCCACAGTTGTACTAAAATCCATACTGTCTGTTTATGTTATTATAACACAGATCCTTGTAAGCACTTGATCACTTCTACCATTTCTCTAACAATACAGCTTATTTAGAAAGCTGTGATTACTATGACTATTTTTTTCCTTTTTCAAAGGGACATCATATTTGTGTTTTTTTAAGCATATCTAGCATCAGATTCACTAGGGCCCAATGTATTTAAACTACTTGATAATCCCTGTGTTTTGTCTCCTGTCCTCAGCTTGTGTGACAGTGCTTATTTATTAGACTTCCCATCACGGGCTGCTGCTTTGGCAAGGATGTCCCAACCTCTCTGTAGCACTAGATCCTCCGTTATCCAGCACTGCTGCATTTACTGGGAACATAAGCAGGATTTCAGGAGGGAAAAATAAAACCAAAAAAACCCACAACCCCCCCCCAAGAAAATTATAACAAAAAAATTTAAAAACCCACAACACCAACGGAGAACCGGGGCCGCGGAAGGCAGCACATCACCTCCTGGTCCCCTACGGCCCTGAGTTCTACCGTCGGAACGAAGCTTCGTAAAACGTGACGTCTCGTAAAACGGGTATTGCTACGGAAAGCTGGGCTGAGGGGCAGTCCGGGGGCGGTAAGCAGCCCCGCCACGAGCAGGAGCCGTGGCCTAAGCCAGAGCCGAGCGGCGCTGAGCCGAGCAGGGTCGCAGGCCCGATGCCGCCGCCGGGGCTCGCCCGCCGCCCTACCTCGTCCAGGTCCTTCGATTGCTTCTTCGGCTGCTTCAGCGGCTTCTTCTTGCCGCCTGCAAAGACAGAGGAGACAGTAAGCGCTGAGTAGAGGGGAGGGGCGGGCAGCGCCGGGAGCCCCAGGCCCAGCCTTACCCTCTCGGCCCGACATGGTGCCTGCTGTGCTCTGCCGCACCACCCCTCGCTTGAGCGCTCGCGCGACCTCGCGCCGTCGGGCGACCGCTTCCGCCTGGCTCCGCGCGGCTTCCGTAGCGCTTCCGCCGCCGCTTCCGCCTCAGGTGCTGGGCTGGGCCGGGCCCCGGGCAGGTAGGAGGTGCCGCCCGGGTTGGGTGATGTGGCGGGGGCTGGCAGCTCCGCCAGGCCCCTCGGAGACGGCTGTCCCGGGGGGAGGAGGGGCTCGGCTCCGCCCGGCCTGGCCTCCGTCGTGCACGGGGCTCCGGGGCGCCGCTGGCGGGCGCGGCCTAGGCGGGGGGAGCCCCCCGTGGCGAGCCGCTCCCTTTCGCGGGTCTCCTGCTGTGGTTTAGGTGAGGCCCGTGCTGCTGCCTGGGCCTATGCTTGGATACCAGGGTCGGTAGCGGCCTTGCCGTGCTGGCTGTAGGTGCCGGGAGTGTAGGCTCGTGTAGGTCTGTTGCCGTGAAAGGGAAGGTGTTGGTCATGTGGAAAAACAGACGTTTCCCCCCAAGCGTGAGAAGCGGAGCCGTGAGCGTGCGGTGGTGTGTCGGAAATTCTAGTTTTACGTTTTGGCAGTGACAAAAGAGACCGCTGCAAAATCCAGTAGGACCCATAAAAGCTGGTCTTACCCATCTCTAGCGTGCATAGCAACTGGGGTGTAAACCCTTAGAAAGAGTATTTGTGTCAATGGCTGCAGGCAGAGGAAGCTCATTTTCTTACAAGGGGAAGCGAGAGAGGGACAAAGCATGTTGTCTCAGATGAAGCTTTCATAACTGTTTTACATCCTACTAGCTTAGACTGAGATTGCTTCCTTTGCAGTCTTTTGCAGCTGTCTACACAAATTCTAATCAAAATCTTAGTTTTTTCCTCTCTCTTTCTGCTGTACTGTCTCAGTAGCCTGAATATTTGGTAAAATTCTTTCTGTAGCAGTGCAATTAAAAGAGAGAGATACTGCAGTCTACAATGGACAAAGTTGAGCTGAGGTTTTGATAGATGGTCTGCAACATAGAGTAGGTGTTGTAATGGTAGGACAAAGAAGTGATGCTGGAAGGAGAGAGAATTTACTTAATTTCCATGTTCTTGTGGTTTTGATCTACCATGGTATTTTGCACATAAACCAATTGGTAACCTTTTCACAATGCTGCCTGGTGTTATTACTCTTTGTTAGAAATACTTAATAGGGAATGAACCTGTGGCATTCAGAATCAGTAACCCCCTAAAAGCTGAAAAAAAATGTCTTGCGGTAGGAATAATCCTTTTCTGTGGAGATGGCTGTATTTGCACATATATTATGTCATTAGCTACCTAAAATTAACAGGGAAAACTGTTTCAAAATATTTATTTTTAACCATGGAGCAGCTATCAAGTTTTCTCAATAATCCACAGTTCTATATAATGTTAGTAAAAACCTAATATCTTATATTCAAACTTGCTATAAAATCTTATTTGAAAGTTTTCCCGTTTACAGTTTTTAGAGAAATGTGCTCAGTTAAAACTTAAGATCTTATTTACGAATCGTTAGACAATGAGCTGTAACTAGCAGTCTGGTTTTGCAGAGTAAGCAAGAATTTTGAACTCATTTTTAAAATGAAGCCCTAGGTCTGGGTTCACTACCTGATATTTTCTGATCTTGTGGCTCTTCCTTATGTTTTCCTTTTGTAGGCAGTCTCGTGAGAGTACTTATGTTCAGTTCAGCACTCCTGTATTTTCTCTCTGTCCTTTATGTTTCTGTCTTCGTTCTTCAACACTTTGTGTATGTGTGGAGTGTAAGACAAAGGGAATGGTCAAACCCCACTTCTTTTCTTATCAAGATTTTTTTTTTCTTTTCTCTGTCTTTTTTCCTTTTCTGTTCTTTTGCAGAATTGTTAGTACCTGTGACATGACACATCAAACCCAACTGTGAAAGCACAAGGCAAAATTTCATATGGCATTCACTTCTGTGCTGAAGCATTAAGTTACTTTGAAACTACTGCTGGTACTGGATCTGCACGTGGTCACTATTCACACAGTGAGTGAATTAGTTATCAAAAGGCATGGTGGGAGTATTTACTAACAGCAGAAAAACAGGAACCTGTGGCAGAACTGCCCTTTGTTGAAAATTGTGAAAGTTCTCTAGGTAAGTAACGGTGTAAAACTAGTGGTGGTTTAGCCATTCTTGAATTTTATTGGTCTTGGTACACATGTCATTTTAAGAGGTGTTAATCAGCCATACTTCAATAACTTTTCTTCTTCATCCTTGTAGCACTCTTAGTGATTAAATTCAAGTCATGGGTCCAATGAAATATAAGTCAAGTGTGTCCTCGGTGTCCTGTGGTCTGCAATATCACCATTTATTGGTAAAGTGGAGTCCAAAAATGAATGTACACATAGTGCGGACTTATAGCTCATCAGCACCTAAGAGGCCTGAAGCCAAGTCGCCAATAGAAGTGGCCTTGGGTCTTCTTAATCGGCTGACAGAAGCTGGGACTGTTATGGGAAAAAACTCCCTTCAAAAAATGTCTGCAACATGCAAGAGTTGGTGGGACAGATATGAAGAGTTTGTGGGAATTAATGAAGTTCGAGAAGCACAGGGAAAAGTGACAGAGGTAAACATGTAGATAATGTGGAAATTTAAAAGTTACGAGTTAAGCTTTAAGAAGTAAAAACTGTCTGTGAGGCAAAAAAGTTCTTCCAAGTTGAATTGTGTCTTTTTTCTTTTGCTCTGTCTGTACAGATCCTACAAATATGTTCTCCCCTATGCATGTTAGTAAATACAGCTTTTCCCTTAGATTGAAATGGAGGGTGGTCTGGGTTTTGTTTCTTCTCCCCTCCAATTCATATAATTAGCAATTTAGATCTCTGTGGTAATAAGTCTCAAAAATAAACACTTTTTCTTCTCAGGCTGAAAATGTCTTTATGATAGCTCGAGGGATAGTACGAGAGGCTCGTGAAAATGTAGAAGCCCAACAGATTAAACTGAAAGAAATTCGGGACCGCTTAGACAGGATCTCTCGGGATGACACCCAGTATTTAGAACTGGCCACTCTGGAACACAGGTTGCTGCAGGTAATTTGTTGGTGCTTGAGCACTGGTAAATATGATGACAATTTCTGTGCTTCTGTCACTAGTGACTGCTGATGTAGCTGTGTTTCAGTTCTGAAGTACGGTGCTGTGAGCTCATTTCTTGTGACACTTGTGTTAGTTTATTATTATTAATGGTTTGTTCTGCTATGCAAATTGTATATGTTAATGCTAAAATAGGGTAGTAAATTTGGAAAAGAAAGCTGAAGGTAGTGAGCCTATAAAATTAATTGTTGTGATAGTGACCTGTACGCGAGTAGTCAACAAAAGTGGGATTCAATGAATTAACCATCTGTGTGAAGAGAGAAGCTCCATTCTGGTTGTTAACCCATGCAAATTCTCTACCTGCCTTCTAAGCAAGAGCAAGGCTGCTCCAGGAGGGAGGGCAAGCAAGAAGATGAGATTGACCACAGTGCAGGCTGGGGCAATATCCTCACCACAGGATGCAGGCCTACAGCACCTCAGCTGGATGAGCCAGGCAGTGCTGGTGACAAGATCAGAGATAAAAACAAGGTAGCAGCCAGAGTCCATCTGGGAAATCCAGATGGAATGTCAGAATCAGAAGAAAACAGGCTTGGAAGCAAGTTCACCTGTGGCAGAGCTCAGACAAGGAGTGGGTACCCATGCCCAATCCTAAACTGAGCTGGATCAGTGGATGGAACATCAGAAAACAACTAGAGAACTGTAGTTGCCTAAATAAGGGATCAAGTCTGCATGGATGAGACTTAAAAGAAGAATAGAGCTCTGCATAACCACAAAGAAAGGTAGAACACAAGTCCTTATACTGTTTGTAAAGTGGTGGTGCCATCTTACAAAAGAAATGCACGCTTGTAAGAACAAGAATAATTCTGGAAGATGGCAGGGCGAAAGGGAAGACATTTGTCCGTGAGCAGGGTGAGAAAGAGAATGCAGAGGAATAAGAAACGTGTCAGTGAGATGAACCCATCTGAGACATCCTTTCCAGTCCTATTTTCAGCTTCCACTTAAGGGATTTAGAACTGAACAAAGTGTGGTAAAAGTAGTGTTTGGAGAAGTAAGCAGGGCTGAAAAAGTGAGTATTACAGGGAGAGAAGGCCCTTGCCTACTTATACCCCTTTTATGTCATCAGCGTGTGACAGATGCTTGTGTAGAGGATCTTCAGCTCTAATTCCTGAGGACCTTTTCCATTTCTCAGTTTTGACTCATAGATTTAAGTAGGATTAATGAAGAAAATCCCACATTAAAAGGAAGATTTCCAAAAGAGAACTAATGGATGTACTATGTACTGAATTCCCATTCCTTCATCTGCACTGGGGTTTTGGGTTTGTTTTTTTAGTATAGACTTTATAGCTTCATGTTATACCTTCTCCTTCAAGACACTGTGTTTCTTGCAGGAAGAGAAGAGGTACCGAGCTGCATATTTAAATGCAGAAGAATCTGAGAGAGAGAAATTCTCTCTCTTCTCTGCAGCTGTAAGGGAAAGCCATGAGAAAGAGCGAACAAGAGCTGAAAAAACAAAGAACTGGTCTATTATTGGATCTGTACTGGGAGCCGTTATAGGTGTTCTTGGTTCCACCTATGTTAATCGAGTAAGGTTGCAAGAATTGAAAGTCTTGGTGCTTGAAGCGCAGAAGGGCCCAATAAATTTGCAAGAAGCCATCAAAGAACAGGCCTCCAGCCATTACTTACAGCAGAAGGATCTCAGTGACATCATAGCTGAACTGAAAAATGTGCTGCAAACAAGGACGTCACAGGAAATAAAAGAAGGCTCTTTGTTAACTAGAGAAGACAAGAATGACTCCATAAAAATAGATTCTCTTTTAATTCCTTTAAATGAGCAGCTAAACTATACTAAGCAAGTCAGTTCATGCCTAGGGAGTTTACAACAGCAGTTTAACAGTCTGCAGGAAAGCATAGCGCAAATGATTTCTGAGGTGCAGAGTGTTAAACTCACTGTCCAGTCTCGAGCTGTGGAAAGAGTGATGCCAAGGTCCTCAGTGGAGGGTAAGGGCCAGGCTGCTGCCATGAGAGATGTGATACTAGAATTGTGTGATACTGAGCGGAGACTGGAAACGCAAATCAAGAGGAATTCTGTTTACAGCACCGCAGTGACATGTGCTATGTTTGCTATTACTTTGCCAGTACTTTATGTTATACTTAAAGGGAACTGATCCCTAATTAATTGCCACGATTTACTACATTAATAAAGCAAACTTGCACTCTAGGTACTTGGAGTACAAGTCCAAATAAATTTGTGTTAGCACTTCTCATTATACTTTCTCCTGTGTATTTGCAAAACTTGCAAAAGACTTAGTCCATCTACTGCTGCAGGCTTCATATTAACACACTGTCCACTGTCTTTGTCATATGGTGTGGGTTTTAACTTCTAAACCAAAGGAGATTCCACAGTTGCATCTGTTGATTTCATTCACTGCTTCACTCTTATTGTCTAGTCTTGTATATCATGCCAATCAGTGACTTTCAGTCTGGAGCTCTATTTGTGATTTTTCTGTTCACATGATTCTTTGTCCTTTGTCTAAGTCCTTCATGTGTAATCCTTTATAATTTTGTTCTTCATTTCTTCATAGTTTTGCAATTAGTCCATGTTTTCATGAGGAGTCATTTTACCAGATGGGTAGAAATACTTGCCCTGAAGTTTTGGGGTTGTTTTATTTTCTTATTCTAGATACAGTGCAGCAGCTTACAATATGACAACAGAAAGAGCTATGGAAATAAGGAGGACTGAGATTACCATGATACAGTGTGGCCTTACAGCCAGATGATCCATTTAAGATACGTTTAAGTTATATGTGGTAACTTTTTCCTAGGACAGTTTATCATGAAGTATCCAAAAGCATTTCTGGAGTTTCAGCTATTTCTTCCTGATAGCTCCCTATCCTTAAAGACTCAAAGGCAGGGAAAATGAAAAAGGGTTCATATACAGAAGTATATTAAGTATGATGATGTTTATTTTGCAGATACAAGCCAATTACCCTTTTTCTACAGCCTTCCCTAGATATTTTGTGGGTTTAGTGATCATCTATGAAGCAATCACTTTCTTAGCCTTACTAGTATCTATCTCATTGGAACTTTCTCTGGTTTTTTTACTCTTTTTTTCAGTTCTGTTCTCTGTGGAAATCGAAGTGCTGCTCTACAGCAGGTGCTTTTAAGCTGGTACATTAATAGGAATAGCACTATGCAAACAACTCCAAAATAATATTTTAGGGGAAAAAAGTGCAAGATCCACCTGCTCCTTTTGGAACGACTGATGGAGGAAAAACAGTTGTCTAAACAGCTAAATATCAGTATCTATTATTACTGTTATTACTGTGATTAAAAAATAATTTTCTCCCTGTTCTGGTAGTAGATAAGCAAATCCCACGTGACACTCCTGCTCTGTGAGCACTTCAGTGGAGGCTTCCCAGACAAAGCAGTGACGAGCTCACCTCATGCTGTAATGCCTTCGTGTGTGCATTTCAGAATGACCTAAGTGTGCTTAGTATACAGTCTGCTATGGCAGGGTTTTTTTCTATCAGCTTTTTTCTAGTTCCTTCTGCCCAGTAACCATATTAAAAGAGTTTGAGGTTTTGATTATAAGCAACTAAGCCTGTGAGATCTTTGGGACAGGGACATTTGTTCTATGAGGGACCAACTTAATTTGCTGTCATTAAAAGCTATTATAACTTGACCAAATAAACAGTATTAGGAAAGATGTGTGATGATTCACTACCTGTAAGAGAGATGAAATACACAAAAGGTGGTTTTGGGAAGGACCACTGCTGATTTATATATTGGGTGTTCAGAGTGTAAAGTGAATAACAAGCATTTATCAGGGAAACTGTTTGATCTCATCATTTGAGAAGTGGGATAAAAATTCCCATACACTTAGCTGCATCAAGGAATACATACAGATCAATACAACTTTTCAAATTATGATATGTCATTTTCTCATTTCACAAATACTTTACAGGTTATATTTCTTGCTGGATCTTGATGAAAATCAGAGACCTATAATTAAAGGGAAGGGATAGTATAATGGCTCTGTTTGTAATTTGCCTGCACTAGTCACTGAGAATTTTCTTCTGGTTTTGTTTGTTTTTTTCCTTCAGTTATCTGCATAAAGTTAGGCCCTCTTGTTATGTAAGTGAATTTTAGATCCTCAGTATCTCTGAGAAGTGTGGATTATATGTATAAGCTTGGTTTTTAAATGCTGCGTGTTAGGCAGCAAAACTTGAAAGTTAAGGCAAGACTCACTGAATTGTTGATCTAAAATATTAGTAGAGATCCAAGGCTAAATTTGTATACAATTAATAAGAGAATACAAAAACAAGGGTGGTTTATTGCTGTAAAGAGATTTGCTTTTTACCCAGTTAAAGAAGGTCTGAGAGAGTTTGAACATTACCTAGAGTTACAGGAAGAAAAAGTCATTCAATAAGAACAGTAGCAAATAAATCTGTGATAAGTGATTGAAATACACAGCCTGAAATCTGAAAAAAGCTGGAAGGTGTAATATGTGTCAAGGTGAAAATAACTGTCTCTCATCCTTTGTAGGGAGTATGGAAGATTCAGGAATAGATTCTGTGTGCAGCATTGTACTGCTGGCAGAGCTCACCGTTAAAGGTGATTACTATGGTTCTCTTGTTTTTGCTCTTCCCTGCTAAATCTTTGTATGGGAAGTGACAGCAGAATAATTTGTATCAGGAAAAAAATGTAATTAAATGTGTCTTTATAATAATTAGGGGTGCGGATTTGTACATTCCCTCAATCCTGGATTAATCATCACTCCGTTGTGGCAGTGATCTAAACATGTAGTTTGGTACTACACTGTATGTGTACCCCAAAGCCAGAAGGTGTGGCTGCAACAGTAGCAGCTGTACCTGGGTTAGCTGAAGGCAATATCCAGGAAGACACTATAACACAGACTACACACATAAGCTGTTCAGCACTTTATACTAAGTCTTTGTCATGGTAACGCAGGCAGTAAATACAGAAGTTTGAACAAAAGCAGCACAGCTGTAGAGAGGAGATTTATCTGAGTGCTCACATTAGTTCAGGTACATTTGCAGTACTGACAGTGATTTACATAATACACAGTGACATCTCTCTATTTCCTGCTGATTCAGTCATGGCTAAATGAATAGTTCATTGCCTGTGCTCTTCTGGGCTATTTTAGTTAAATAGAAAGAAGTAAAAAAAAAAAAAAAAGAGAAGTGTTCTGTTGCATACCCATGGATTATTAACAAAGTTTATAATAGCTGAGTTTCACTTTTGGAATGAGGTGTCTCAGATCAAGCTTTCCTCAACACGAAGGTTCTGCTTGCTAAGGCCTTTCGAGACTTAAATGCTTGCTTTTTCTGCAAGCGAAGTTCTCTCTGGGCAAGATGGCTCTGCCAGCCCTGTGTCCCAGACACTTTTTGGCCAGAGAGGTGGTGGTTGCAGTAGTTTGTATAAGTCTAGTGAGGCCAGGGACTGACCTATGCATTGTGTATAGGTCAGAGAAAGTGCAGATTCTAGTTAATTCCACTGTCAATCAAGACACAGAAGATAAGTTAAAGAGGCAACCTAGTAAGAGCAACAGGAAGGCCTTTGATAGACATTAACTATAGAAAAATAGGTGGCAGTGGCCTGAGTTTGACCCATGCTAAGCTATTTTGAGTTCTTACTGCTCCTTGAGAAACCACTGGTAACTCAAAAGCAAACAGCCCAGTGGCTATGGAAATAACTTCTAATGAGGTCACTGCAGGCTTCTAACAGTAGGTGCATTCTGAAGAGGAAAATTGTCATTCCTTCCACTCATGGAAGGGATAGCAAAAGTTATGAATACAGGACAAAAGCAATGACATGTAGTGTAACAATCAGGACATATGTATTTACTTATTACACGTGATTTGAATGTTCCAACACACTAAGATCCTGGTAGGAAGTTGCAGGTGCTCCTGTTGATTTCATTGTAACTATCTGTTTGCAAAAGACAGTTTTTTTCACAGAGTACCTTCTAAAAACACATACTTCCCTCTCTATGCAGTTTAGGAGTGGTAGAGATGTCCTGTTTATTTCAGAAACAGGATTGAGATTTGCAGTAGGAGTGAGGTTTGTGAGCCAGGAAAAGGGAGACAATACTGTGTTTGACCATAATATATTTAGAAATGTATTTCATTGCCAGATTTTTGCTAGCAAGTTATATTTGTGACCTTCCTTGTAAAACATAGAAAAGTGTGATTTCTGTTTTTTTGGCAGTTGGTGGATAATCTAAGAAGATGTGTGCTTAAATATACTAAGAAACAGCTGTGCCACAATTTTTAGTTTTAAAGAGAATTAAACCTTCATGAAATTATGGTTGTGGCAAGGTTTTGGAGCTTCCATCACGGGAAGTTTTTAATATTCCTTTAGATTAATATCACTATATCTGATACAGATACAGACAAATCCTATCCTGGATTCAGTCAAGAGTTTTCAAACTTTTCTATTCTAAGAACTGCTTTTTTTAAAAATATTTTTTAAATTAAGTGGGAGAGTGCAATTTGCTGTAAGTTACCCTATAGAGCAAGTTACAGCAGACTGAAAAAGCATGCTGAGAAAAGTTTACTGTGGGCTGTGTAGTGTTAGGCACCAAGAGAGAGGGAGGTCATAAAGTATGACCCTGAAACTATCACCTTGGTAATTATTTTTCAGTATTGAATTTGTAAGGTGACTTCTCAAACAATTTTGAAATACTATGCAAGGAGCTTTTTAAAGGCTGTATTTGATAGAATTTTGCACACTTCTGCTGTAAGCCTTTAAATGGCTGCAGTCTGCACTGGCCTTTCTGTGAGCTTACCTGAAGCAAGATTATTCTATTTAAATCCTGGCATATTGTACTCTCTCAGGACTTTCGCTATGCTTCAGGAGCTGTTCTAAAAAAACCCCAACACATCATCTGTGTTGATTTAGTGAGCTGACCACCCACCCCCCTGTATTAGTTCAGTGCATGTAATTTACATCATCAATTACTTAACTAATTCTTGCTCTTCATGGAGGCAACTGTGACAGTCTGTGTAGCTGGAGCCCTCACCTGTGATACTGGAAAACTTGTCTGTGGTGACCCTGGACACTCCATGTGTAAATGCTTAGGCCAAGAGCTCCAAGATAAAGGGATTGTCCCGAGCTTGTTTTGCTGCGTTCCACAAAGAGAAAAGGGAACCTGTGCAAATAGATGTATGCTTGGAGAGTCTCTTACTCTTCTCTTGCAGATCATGGGGTCCTGGGCACTGCTCAGGCCATACAATCTGTGGGGCATGTTCAAAAGCAGATCCTTAATCATGAACAGACTGCTGCTAGCAAAATGGTAGGTGCCCAAATGAGGCTAATGAAGACCATAATGCTCTGTCTAAATGTTCTGACAAACTAAAAACTTGAAAGGAACAGAGACAGATTTAAAGTAGAGTAAATGTGATCAACCTTCTGTTGGTCCCTGAAATGCTGCTCTAAATGCAGCTTATTTCCAGGAGCTATAGACAGTATTTGGATATCCCTTTTGACTTTCTTAACCTGTCTCATCCCCTGCTTGGAGGGGAGGAAGAGTAAGAAGAAAATCAAAAGGATCATAAGCATCTGCTAGCCTTGTGATTATCATAATAGTTACGTAAGGAACTTAGCTAACCTGCTTCGAACCAGACATGAACAAGGGCCTTTATAGAGGAGGATACTTTGTGGATTTAAATATATTTTAAAAAAAAACTTCTCAACAAATGGAAATTAAAAAACTGTTTAAAATCCTTCCTTAATATGTTTGTTCTTTGTGTGATGCTGTGTTCAACTGTGTGATGTGTGAGAACTAGATTTTTCTCTAGTTTATTTTTAAGAACTGCAAAAGATTCTCATGCAAACCAATCAAAACTCCTCCCTGAAGAGGGAACATGTAATCACATGGTGGTTTTATAATATTCTTGTCTCTCCATAGAGCTGTAAGTACAGTAAGAGCAGTAGGAGGGGAGCACTGTAACATTCTTCAAGTACACAGAGCTCTTCCTGCCCTGCTCCTGAGACAGACACTGCAGCCAGCTCCCCAAACCAGCCCTGCCATGGGACAGAAGGGAAAGTTGCTCTTTTCCAGTGTGCTCTCATTGGTGCTTTTTAAATGGAGCTTGCAAATATTTTTTACCAGACGGAAGGGGCTGCAGGTTGGGACTGGCTCTGGAAGAAAAGCACAAAGGGGATTAGTGTTTTGAGTCAGGAATGGGTTGGAACAAAGAAAAACTGAGAGGGTTTTTATGTTCTTAGTCACCAAAACTGGATTTTGGTGGAAGGAATTTGAGTGTAGTTAAAACATCTGTGATTAGTGAGATGACCGTATTCTGTTCAGTTGAGCTCTAAACTGAAGAGCAATTCAGTGAGTAGAGTGGTAGTAGGATGGTTTTGTCTGCGTGGGGAGAGGAGTAAGGAAGGTGTCATCTATCTCTTCATGAGAGTCCTCAATGGGCTCTGCATACAGTGGGCCCCAAGGACTCCTCAACATAATGAAGTGCTAAGGAGCAAAGGTCCAGGGAGGCAGCCGGCAGCTGCCTCCAAAATAATGCTTCCTCTGGGGGACTGTGATCATGCTGCCAGATCCTGGAGACTGTTGAGTATCTCTAAACTTTCACATGTATTTTTTCCTTCAGAAAATTGTCATTTTTTGGGCGGTGGGTGGGAGTGTGAGAGGCTGATGGATTGTAACAAAGAGAGTAGATGTTTAATGAAACTTCTGGACCCGGGACTGACACCAACTATGTTCCTCTGAAATGTCAGAAATGCATGTAGGAGGGAAGCCTGATTGAGACTTTCAGAGCAACTTTGTGTCTTGAGTGGAAAGCCTGCAGCTTCATCTAGCCAAAAAGAAAAAGTGATGAGTACCCCTGGCACACAACAAACTCTGTACCTGGTACAAACCAGGCCAGGGCCTGTTTCCTCTTCCTCAGAGTCTGCAGCTCCTGTATCACTTCTGCATGTCCTCAGATATATGCTCTTTTTCCCCACAGAATTTGTGTCTGGGAGGTAGAAGCAGAACTTCTTCTTTTGTCTGGGATTTCCAAACATCTGGCAGTCAGCTCAGCAGGCAAATGGCCACTGGGCTGTGTAATTGCATTCAGTACATATCATCGGTCACTGCATGGAGAGCAAGTCAGTTGTTAGACTTGCTGTACATTTGTTTATCAGTGACACAACAGAGTCCAGCACATCTGAGGAACACAGAAGTTGCAGTGTAAGTGAGAAAAATGGGAGCATTAATTCTCTCCGCCTGTAGAGCTGTTACTGACAGAACTTAGTATTCAGAGAGGGGATTTTATGCAATCAGTTCTCAGGGGCAAGAAATGCCTGTGCTCTTCTCTTGACTGGAGCTTCCAGCTTCACAGGAATAAAAATCACAAAATCACTAGTTTGTTTATATTACACGTATCACTTTAGGCACTTTGCTTTACAACACTTTTGTCTTCACCACCTTTCAGCCAGAATAGTATGTTCTTCATTGGGTTGGAACTACAGATAATTATGCTTTTGTCACATTCTTGACTCTCACTAATGTCCCAGTTGATGATTCCTAGGAGGTAGAAACTGATGTTTGCTATCAGATTTTGTTCTCTCTGCATTCTGTGTGCCATGTCAAGGTAGATTCCCTCTCACTCACACCTCTTGGCTGAAGACAGCCAAGCACAAAGGCTTGTCCAACCTAACGCTAGAGTTATGTTGCTGCAAGATATGGACAAATGTGATTTCTTACAGAATACACAGTTTTCAGTCCAGCTGAGGGGCTGCAAACACATCTGGAAGCGTGCTTTGCCCGGTGGGCAGACACCGCTTTGTCTGCCGGTACCATCCAGACCATCTGCCACAACCTTACCAGGCCTCGCCCGACAACGGCTCTGGGGTGAATCGTTCAAGGCGGAGGCTCCTTGCCCATCAGCTGCTCGAGCTGACGCCCCTTTGCGCTGGGGGAGCCAGGCCCAGGCCGGGACCCGGACCCGACACCGGCTCCCGCGGCGGCGGCAGCAGCCACACCGAGCGCGGGGCTGGGGCGCTGACGAGGCCACGCCCCTCCAGCAGCATCCAATGGGGTCTCGCCGCTGGCCGCGAGCGTGGGGTGCGCAGCCGGCCTCCGCTAGGACACCGCAGAGCTGGGGCGTGGCCTCTGGGGGTCGGCGGGCGGCTATTGGAGGAGCGGGGCCGAAGGGGCGTGGCGGCGAGAGGGGCTTTGCCCGACGGGGCGGGGTGGGCAGGAGCGCGGTGCGGGCGGGGCCGTGGCTCCGCGGCTCGGTGTAGGCAGCGCTCCGTGGCGACGGCGCGGCGGGGAGCGGAGCGGCTGCCGCGGAGGCAGGTGAGAGGCAGCAGGGCTGGCGGCGTAGGCTGCCCTCATGGGTTGCCGCCGCCGCCGCCGCCGCGTCCGGCCCAGGGGGGCGCTGGCGGTGCGTTGCCGGGGGTCAGCGGCCGGCGGCAGGTGCCGTGCTTTGTCTCCGCGTAGGGGGATGGGCGCGGCCCCTCAGGAGCGGTGGGGCCGGACCGCGGCCCAGTGGGGCCTCCTGGATGGGGTAAGGGGGGGCTTGGCCGCGGGGCTCCGGTGGGCAGGGTACTTCCACCTCCCCCCCCCCCCCCCCCCCCCCCCCCCCCCCCCCCCGTGGTCGGGGGGGGGGGGGGCGGGGGGGGAGGCGCCCCCCCGCGGGGGGGGGGGGGG
>JANIJG010025589.1:9691-21046 GCA_024611175.1 Megaceryle torquata
TTCTAGTCTACCAGGACCTCAAAGTCCTTTTCTGCAGGGCTGCTCTCTATCACCTCCTCCCCCAGCCTGTATTGATAGTGGGGATGTAGGAACTTTTAGTGTTAGGAAACAGACTTTCAATGTGTAGTCTGTGGTTCTTCAACTAAGATTTTTTGCACGTATCTTCTGATTTCTGATGTGAAGATGTGTTAGAGCTTTTCTGCCTTATATATCTATTTAATAGAAAACTTAAATAAGATGAAGAAAATATGGGAAACTGGGGTTTTTAGTAAACAAAATTTGATATGCAACACTAGACGAAAGTATACTTGCCTGGCTGGTATTGAACTCTATTTTAGTAAAGGAGAAACAAATGCATAATATGACTATATCCTTTCCTGAAATTAATTTCACAAGGAGCTATGTATTGGTCTGTGACATTTCAGTGTGTTACGTATTGAGAAGACCAAGACCTGGGTATTGTTCTGTGCATGCTGTGCACTCAGATTCTCCAGGTTACTGCTCCCTTACTTCTTCATGTAGCATGTAGCTAAGCAGAGCTGTAGACAGAAACTCAGAGTGTTTAGCAAGCCATGATAAAATGCCATCCTCAGCATGTCAAATATGGTGCATAGCTCAGAGTTCCCCTTACATGTATCACTTCTGCTGTGGTTATCATTTATAATATTTACAATGCCCAAAAGACTATTTGTAGGCAGGAGTAATTCAGCAGCCCGGCAGTTTCATTAGTGCAGAGTCAGGCTCTTGTGTTCAACACATTTTACCTGGCACTTGCAATACTCTGCAGTTCTCTGGGAAGGCTAAATGCTTTCATGTACAAAAGGAAATGTGTTTCCTTTTTTAGAGACTTCCTGCCCTTTATTTTCATAATTTTTCACTGTGAACAGACTTAACTCTTATCAAAAAATGACAAAAATTCCTAAGCTCTAAAGCAAGACAACTTCGGGAGGATGGAGTCAGGCTCTTCTCAGTGACATCCAGTGATAGGACAAGAGGTAACGGGTACAAGATGAAGCATGAGAGGATTTGGGTAAACATAAGGAAAAACTTTTTCATGGTGAGGGTGACGGAGCCTGGAGCAGACTTCCCAGTCTGGTTGTGGAGTGTCTTTCTCTGGAGACATTCAAAACCCCCCTGGATGCGTTCCTGTCTGACCTGATCTAGGTGTTCCTGCTCTGGCAGGGGATTGGATTAGATGATCTTTTGAGGTCTCTTCCAACCCCTAATGTTCTGTGATTTTGTGATTTTAACCTCTCATATCAGTAACAGCTATAAACTGTTTGCCAAGTTGTTGCTAACAACTTATATACAGGAGCAGAAATCTCTCCCTAATAATTATAACAATCACTATTCCTTTGCTACATATATAAATATGCATGTCAGACTTAAGTATTTTGGATGCAGAAGTCTCATCATTCCCTTTTACAAACATATCTTCCCTTGGAAATTACAGTCATAGCAGTTTAGCAGAGTCCAAAGTCTATGTAATTGTGTAGACTTCCACTTTCAATTCTGGGTTTGCATTGCTTGGAAGATTTAGTTTTGTGCTTATATTAAAACTTTTCTCCACTCATTTTGTTAACTTTTATTGGTAGCATCTTCAAAAACTACCTTCTCCCAACCTGCCCTTTCCACTGTTCTAAATATAAATGTAGAAATAAAGAAATGCATATTAATAAGTAAAGAAGCACAGGTGTGCCTTGCAGACAGTAAGTTTTTTTAAGTCCTTCCTGAGTTCTTGAATCATTATCCTTGCATAATTTATACTGTGTTACTGTGTGCAAACACTGAAACTGGCCCACAAAGAAGAGATGTGAGCAGGTTCAAAAGATAGACCTTGGATTTTCACAGTAGAGGGCATAAGCTACTTATTCATGTATCAAATAATTATGAAAATTTATGGTTATATTTTCTAATCAAAGGCATGTGAAAGGAAAGCAGAGAATATGCAGTTTCTTATTGCCTTTTTGTCCCTCTTGATCAGAGCTGAGGATGCTGATCAGCACAGCACTGAGCCCTCTTCACTGTCCTTATCCTCCCATGCTTTTAAGAGTTTTGCAATGGAGAAAAAAAAAAAAAAAAAAAAGAGAGAAGGATACTTGTTAAAGTGGCTGCTGGATTCTGAAGGGGAAAAAAGGAAAATTATTTCTTCATGCTAACTGCACTGACTGAAGCACAGCATAGTACACAGCCTGGAACTGAGCACAGGTACATAGTGTGAACATGTATTTTCAAGAACAGCTCCACAGAACTGACAGAGAGCCCAGACTCCTTTGTATGTGAAGTATTTCCACTCTCCCCTGAGGTTGGGAAAGCACTCAGCATAATATTCTGAACTTTATTCTCCGAAGTGGTTAAATATGTCAACACATACTAAAATTTTAGTATATTTTCACTTCCCTGAGTAGTATTTCAAATAGATTGTATTTTTATATCTTTTTTTAGTTAAAGAGTAATGAGCCCTTTAAACAGACCTGACTGTGATGAGGTATCCTTAGCTACCAGCTAAATGCCCACCCAGCTGTTCATTTATTCCTGATCCCCATCAGGACAGGGAGAGAAAATACTAATAGAAAGGTTCTGGTTCAAAACAGACAGGAAGATTGCATGCCAGTTACTGTCATGGGTAAAAACTTAACTGAGGGAAAAAAAGGAAAAAAAATCCAAGTAAAATAGATTTGGGGATGGCAGAAAAAACCCCCGAACACTAAAAATCACCTTTCCTTCTTGCTTTTTCAGGCTCAGTTTCTCTCCTCTTGCAGACTCCTCTATCTGACTGCCACCCACCCTGAGTGGTACATTGGAGTTGGGGATGAATAAATCCATAACAGCTCCTCTCTGCCACACCTTCCTTCTCACACTTTCCCCCTGCTTCTTTATGGGTCTTTCAGGGGCTGCAGGGAATCTCTGTTCTCGTGCCTGGAGCACCTCCAGTCCCTCCTTCTCTTACCTCAATATTCCCTCTGTTGTTTCTCACCTTTTTTTTCTTCCCTGCTCCTCTGCTTGTTCAGTGTGTTGTTCTTTATTCAATGAATATTTCCAGAGATGCCACCACCTTAGCTGAGGGGCTCAGCTGTGCCCTTCAGTGGCTCTGTTGGAGCTGGCTGGAAATGGCTGTGTCTGGCACAGGGTAGCCCTGACCTCTTTGCACAGAAGTCACCTCTGCAGCACCACTCCTACTTCTCTCAAATCTTGCTGTGTATACTAAACATACTGAACAAGTATTGGATTTATTTATTTTATTTTTCAGTTATGAAAACCGGAAGGAAACAAGTCATTAAAATAATTGAATTAAGCTGAAAAAGAGAATTTTGTCAAGTTTTCAGAGACGCTAAAAATCACTGATGTCACATTTGTCAAATGGAAACATCTTGTTTGATTTGCAACAAAATATTCTGTTTTTATTTTATGTAGACCTTTACATGTCTTAAATGTGAGATTCAAAATTTGAAAATGTTAAGATTTTTAACACTATTGATTTGAAGCATTCCATTTTGGAAATGTCAGAATTAAATCTGTATAATTTTTCCTCTTTTAGTATTTTTATCCGAGACTATGTTGGAGTGTAAGGGGAATTTTATAAAGATTTTTAGCTTCTGCTACATGGAAATGACTCATTCCGTGTTTTTCAGAATGGCTAAAGATTTAAGCATCTGTCTAAAGTCCACATTCTGAAATTGCCTTGCAGCTACAGAGAATGATTTTCACCTGAAAGCTACGAAGAATATCTGTGAGGAAACCAGAAAGGTTTCTACTGAATATAACTCAGTTGCTTAAGATTTCAGTTTTGACGAACTGATATTTTCTTCTAAAGATTTTTCATTCTCTGAAATTGTTCAGGTAATTTTGATGTCATGTCATGTCATGTCATGTCATGTCATGTCATGTCATGTCATGTCATGTCATGTCATTCCTACAACTTCATTAGCCCTACTTAATAAAACTAGTTTTACCTTTTACATGATAGAAACAGATTAAAAAGTTATAGGTTGATAGTAATATGCATAAGTATCCAGGAGTGAAATAAAGTCAAATCTAAGCTTGTCTGCTTTTTCAGTAAGTTATTTTCAACAGTGGTTAGTGGACTGTGGAAATGCATTGGATGCCAGCATTGTAAAATGGTTACCTCAACTTCCACAGTTTTAAATCCTTTGTTGACCATCCCAACTCAGATACTGATGAATAGAAGGGAATGAAGACTGGCTTCTGATTTGAAGACAGGGTAGCAGTGGGGTCAAATATGCTTCTTAAGTGTGGGTTTGTACAAAATGGGGTTGTATATTTCTGGTTCTAAATTTTGACTCTTACAATCTGGCTATGTTCATGATGAAAGAATCCACTTTTTCTCCCTCTGATGGATTAGAGGAAGAAACAAAAAGCAAAACAAAACAAAAATTAAACAAAGAAAAAAAAGTAGAGTTTATGGTACAAGCATACTCATTTAATATATTTTTATTTCTGAAATATCTATTAAAATCATGATCAAGTTGCTAGATTAAGCCCATTTTTATTAGCACAAAGAATTGTTCTCAACTTGTGATTTAGCATACTCATATCTCTTCATCATCTCACTTTTATCTTTTTGTATCTTTTTCCACTGAAATCTGCCTGAATGTGTTTTGTTTCTCATGCGTCTTTTCTTTATCTACTTCTCTTCTACAGTGTTTGTTCCTCCAACACGTCAGAATTAAGGAGGAGAAAGCAGAATGACATGTAAGATTATACGAGTATTAAAATATTTTGTTTAAGCTTTTGAGTGCATAGCTATGCATTTGTTTATTTTCAGACCATTTTCACTGTAGTAGCCTGAAGTGCACCACTTTAATAATTATTGACTGGTTTTCAGCCACTACCTCTTCTGGGATGGACTAGCAATGAGCACTACAGATTTTTCTAGTGGGCTTAGAAAAGCCTGCTCACAATGTGAATAAGACATCAACAATACACTGCAGGTACAGCCAGAACACTTTGTCAGGTGGATAGTTTCCTAGATGCAAACCAGATGATTTTATGCTTGGTTAGCTGTATGGTATAGTTCTACATTTACTTGTAGTGTTATGCTGCATTTAGCTGACTAATGACTCAAGAACTTTATTTGCTAACTTTATCCAAAGCACCTGCTCAAGTATTGCAATAGTATAAATAATTTCTATGGAATTAACAAAGGAAAAACAAACAAATAAACAATCAATTTCAGCCAGAGAAAGTTCAATACTGCTTACAAAAGAGATCATGATTGCTTAATAAAATCACTCTAAAGATCTGGGCCAGAAGACTAGTCATTAAGGAGAGGAAGACATACTGATATACATCTCTCAATGACACATCAGGACATATCTGTTGAGCTGAAGGTAAGATTCTGGTGCTGTAGCCAACCCATCAACGTTTCCTTGGGCAGCATGCAGAGATGTGATGTGGCGGTAAGCTTACAGCTGACCATATTGAAGCTGGATCTGATCCTGATGTTATTAGTGGGTAGATACTGCAGGATCATTTGCCACTGTCTCAATATGATGAAATTCAAGCATATATTTAAGCCTTTTGACTTAGTAAAGGTGCCACTCTGTGACAATGCAGAACAGCTGTCTTCCAGTAGCACAGGTTAAAATATATGTTAATATAAATTATTATTTGTAGATCTCTATTTTTCTCAATATTTGTGCCAAATGAAAAATCTTAATCTTCTAATTTTCAGTCTTGATCCTGCTTCTTCTGTATGATAATCTCTTCTTAACACGTAAACAAATAATTTTATGTAGTGACAATTAACAGTGGGAAAGAAGACAGTACTAAGGCATTATCATGCACAAGAACATTGGCCAGGGATCAGGAAAGAAAGGCGGGTGTGGAAATCTATATACTTTTATTGAGAAATTAAAAAGTACTACTTCCTATACTAGCTACTACGTGTACAAAGCATTAGTGTGACAGTTAATTAGACAAATAAATATGTATCTGTATTCACACACTGTCAAGACCATAAAAATGTCCTGTCTCCAGAAGATGACATTTTATAATAAATATTTCATGACTTTTAACTAAAAACTATCCGTGTTAAAATGGTAAACGAAGCATTCCAAATTCATTAAAGTAGTGAGTGAAGAAGTAGAACAAAGGATGTAAATCTTCTGCATGACTTTCTACCTGATGAGTTTAATGCTGTCATATCTCATCTGTATAGAGTGACAGCTATGTTAGATTTGACACAAATGGAAAAGGAAGTGAACCTTACATGGCGTAGTCAGCGTAAATTAAAATAGCTGATTTGATCTTAGTTCTTCAATATACATCAATTAATATACATTCTCTCTCTCTCTTCTCCCCCCCCATTAAATGATTGCCCCTATTCAGCACCACAGTAGTCATGTAAAAAGTAAGAACAGACTAGAAAAGGTCCTGGTCTTGAATCGGTGTTTGAGGGAATAATTGTAGCAAACACAACAGAAGATTTTTTTTTTAATCAGGAATATAAAATTAGTCATTCACTTATTATTCCAAGTCTTATTGTTCTGTGTTTCCATAGAAGAAAGTGACTTTTGAGTCCAAAGCTTCCCAATTATTTACTGTTCTAACAAAACATACTTATTTTTATAGAAGGAATCACTTTATCTGTACTGCAGGGAATCCACAACTGAAGGTTTATGTGTATTGTTATAAATTTAAGTCAAACAGATACCAGTTTGGGAGATTTGCATGGAGACGATCATAAGGCACAGCTTAAATAATTTAAAAGTATTCTAACCTATCTGCTCCTCAGGGTTCCACTCCACTTTCTTTACATTTTCATTGCTGAGATTTAAGCCCTGTTTTCTATTCTGCTGAATAGAAAATGGATTGGATAAAACATCACAAAATGGCTAGCTTTACAAAGCTCATCCCTAAAGGAGTAAAGTAACCTCCTCTGAAAAGAAGGACAGCAGAATATTGATGAATGAACTCTGAACAGAAAGTTTAAAAAATATATTAGCTCAGCTTTGGACTACTGGGAACAGAGTTAGACCACATCTATACACTTCTACAAGTATGTTGTATTATTCATTATTGGTATTATATTATTGGGCATAGCGATGAAGAAATGATTGAGTTCTTGATTCTCAGAGAAGCAAGAAGAGAGGTCAGCAGAATTGCTAACATAGATTTCTGGAGGGCAGACTTTGACCTATTTAGGAACCTGGTTGACAGAGTCTCTTGGGAAGCAGTTCTGAAGGGCAAAGGAGTATCAGAAGGCTGGACATTCGGCAAGAAGGAAATCTTAAAGATGCAGTACAGGCTGTACCCATATGCAAAAAGCTGAGCCAGGAGAGAAGACCAGCCTGGATGAACAGGGACCTTATGCTGGAGCTCAGGGAAAAAAAAAAACAAACCAAAAAAACCCCAAAAACTAAACCAAAAACCACAACAAAACTTACAATCTTTGGAAGATGGAACAGAAAATTCTTTAAGACGACAAAAGTATTGTGAGGCTATGCAGGGAGAAAATCAGAAGGGCCAAAGCCCAACTAGAACTTAAATTGGCCACTGCTATAAAAGGCAATAGAAAATATTTCTATAAATACATTATCAACAAGAGAAGAGCTAAGGAGAATCTCCATCTTTTAATGGATGCAGGGGGGAAACATAGCGACAAAGGATGAGGAAAAGGCTGAGGTACTTAATGCTGCCTTCACCTCAGTCTTCAATGGTAAGACCAATTATTCTCCAAGCACCCAGCCCATGAGCTGGAAGACAGGGACGAGGAGCAGAATGAGGTGCCTATAATCCAAGGAGAGGTCTACCATCTTAAAGAAAGCTGGAATTAGACATGACCATAAAATGACTTTCCAAACAGCTCTAGAGACCGAGGAAGAAATCAGGTATCTTGATTCTTAGTGGATTGGTAGACAGGCACCCATTCCCACCTGTGAGTATGTATGGGCATTGCTTAAATGGCCACCTAGAGAACGAGACAATAAACCTATGCACCTAGATCACCGGAGTAATTAAGTACATTGTATGACTGTATGGGACAGATGAGTTTCAGGTGATTTAAAGGCTAGATAAGGGTAGATAAATTAAGGCTGAGTTTAGGTGAAGTGTATTTAGCACTTAGAAACAAAGCAAATAAATGCAATCTTTAAATGGAAACAAAATGTTTTCAGAACATGTGGTCACCAAAGGGAAAATTTCCCTGGCAACCTGAGCTATGGGCCTGTGACATTCATCAAAACTGGCTCTTTTTCACATACTATATTGAACTTTTTGAATTAATAAAGTAGGAAAAGTGGGTCACAGAGTGAAACATTTGCACTGGAAGAAAATGTCATGTAAGTAACAGGAGATTATTTGCTATAGTCTGAGGTCAGCATGCATCTTGCTGAAACAGCTCAGACTGTTTTATAACTGCTCCATTACCTGGCTTATTTCTATTTTACAGTGGTATCAATGTACTGCATTGATATGATAATGATTCTTGAACAGCTTTTCTACTTCTAAGCATCATATACCTGTACAAGATTTCCACTTACAGGGAATCTTAATTATTCTATGGAATTAACAAAGATCTAAGTTATCTTATCCAGTAAAAGTTCAATAGCACTTGCAAAGCAGATCCTAGCAGAAGCAGTTTACAAATTTCAAGTAGTGCAAAATCAGCTTCCATCTGTTAGGATAGATAAAGCAACAGTTAACACATTGAAAAGATTGAGTATATTACACTCAGTAATTACAGGTACTTGAAAATAAAAGAATAAAAAAAAAAAGGTGTGGGGGGGAAACCTCACCACAAAATGAACATTGCCTCTTTAGCTATAGAATATTTTCCTGAGGCAGGGAATGTTAAAAAAGAAGATATAAAATAAGGACTCATCTATCTATAAGATTGATAGTGACTATTTTGCTATATTTTTAATCATATAGATATAGAATAGATCATTTTAATTTTAAATAAATACTAAATAGAAAATAAATGGACTAGAACTGTTGAATGGCTGCACTTACTGCAAGATAGCATTCTGACTTACACCTATGTGTACAGGGAATGTGAAGGGGAAGCTTCCACATAGTTTCTAATACAGAACTCTTGGAAGCTGAATTTTAGCCACATGGAAATCCTCTCTCATCCTTAACAAGGTAAAATAGGTCAGGCCTGCATGGGGCAAAAGTAAAAGGAACCAGTTATCTAGTAGTTTCCTTAACGATAAGATAGTCTAACAGACCCTGTGACAACAGAAAAAATAAGTAAGATGTAATAAATAGTGAAAGGCAGAGGAAAAAGTATAGGCAGACATCTCACAAACAGGAGACTGTCTTCTGGTTCTTGCAGGCTGCTATAGCTGTATGTTAACAAGGCCTTTTTGCAGCCTGCATTTCCTTGACAATATTTAGCAGGCATACATAACTAACGAAGTTCTCTATTTGAACACTAAAGTTACTCGGGGGTATTGCCTTCCTCTGCCACTGACAGGAGCTGTAAACACCCAGTGCTATTTTTAATGTTATGATGTGCCAGCAGTATATGCATTTATATGGAGGCATTAAAATATTTTGTATTCTGTTCCTTCAAGGAGAATTTGAAGAAGAGTTTTTGAGAATCTAAAGGAAGAGAGAAAACCAACAAAGTTTGGAATAATAGGACCAATTGGTTATTTGAACCCCTGTGCTAGAATAGTTGGACATGATGAAAAGTTCATGTTTGAATAAAAAGAAACTTAAAAACTTGATGACACTTTAGGGTAAAGATGTTATGAAGATGTCTTTAGCCCAACACAATGTAATACATATGTTTTATGAGATACGAATTAAAATGTAGTATTAGGAGTAGATACCTTGGAGAATCTTCTGCTTGCTAAATTTCTTCACTCTGACTTGAAGCTGTTTTTTTGCTAGAATTCTTAGTTCACAAATTGGGAGCCATTGTGAGGAATTTTTGCTCCTAGGTAGTGTTCGATCAGAAGAGATAGACTGTTCCCCTGAATGCTTAAAATCAAAGGCTAAGATAAGAGACACTAAAATGCAACATATATAAAGAAAATGCAGGAAAACCATGACAATGTTAGTCATCAGACTTAAGCACTGTTCAGAGTTGTTTGACCATTGTCAGGTTTGACAAGGGTGTCATGAGGAAGAACTAAAAGGAAAAATGACAAGAATGAAGATTAAGTTTTATATATGTTAAGAAGGAAAAAAAAAATTCAAGCATGGGAGAGAAATTTCAAGATACCTATTTGAAAGCTAGAATGAAAATAATCTGTAGAAATCCTTGAAAACAAAGTCTAGAATTTTAAGTATTTTATATACAATGTGACAGATAAGGGAAAGGCCATGAAAAAGCTTAATTTCACGGTCAAAGGAACAGGACACAAAAATGATCTCTGAAATACCATTCTGGGTATAAGAAGGGAAAGACTGTAATTGTCAAGACTAAAGCAAGGGATTTTGTGATGACAAACAGATACTGTGAATCTGAATAAAACTTTGGCCACATGCCTATGTTGAAAAATCCTTAAATAAGACCCTAAATCAAAAAGGTCTGCAAAATGTAGCCTTAGTTTTGCAATGAAGATCTCCGTGGATGTCTCCACAGAGGGATGCAAATTATTTTCTTCCAATGCCCAGCCTACGTCAATGGAGAATCCCCCTTTTCTACTTGTTATCCCTTTACCCATATAAGTTAAGGACTGTACTGGATGATATAACCTTCCACCTGGTAGGGTTCTTTTTTAATTCATTTCCCAGACCCTATCATAGTACTAGAGCTTTTGATGTTCATAGCACAGCAGTACAGATCCTTTCTGTCAGCTTCAGCCTGGCAGCTCAAATGAGCAAAATTATAGCAGGTAGTGGCAAGTTATGCTTTTCTTGACCATAGTAAAGGAATAGCAAATAGACTGCTATAGAAGTTAATGATCTCTTTTTTCTTCCCTTCTTACCTTCATACATTCTTCATAGAAAAAAAAAAAAAGGGGGGGACATAAACTTTTGGTTTTAAACCACATCTATTTGTTGCTACTATTTAAATATTTGCAAAAAAGTAGTAAGCTGAATACTATTTTTAGTTTAAAACAGAACAATTAAACATAGAATATAAATTTAGAATTTTAATTTATTTTAGAATTTTAACTGTTAGAGATTCCCTGTCATTCCTGTTTCCTGCAGACCCCTGTCACGGTTTAGGGTCAGGGCGGCCCCTTAGACCTAACAGACGCTCTCTGTTAAACCCCCCTCCCTCTCCAAAGGGGGAAGAGAAAAGGAATAAGGGAGAGAGACTTGTGATTAGAAAAGGAAACTAGAAGAGCTTTAATGATAATAATAATAATAATAAAAAAATAGAATATGTACAAATATATACAAAACCAGTATAGTACCCAACCCCCCTGA
>JANIJG010025590.1:0-52014 GCA_024611175.1 Megaceryle torquata
GCCGCCGCTCTGCGCCGCCCGCCGCGGCGCCCCGGCCCCGGCCCCAGCCCCGGCCCCGCCGCGCCGTGGGGCGGGCAAGGGGCGGGCACGGGGCGGTGCCAGTCCGGCCGGGCAGTCTCCCGTCTCTGTCCCCCCCCCGCTACGGCTCAGATCGCCGTCCCGTGGAGCGTTCTCGCGGAGCGCGGCCCCAAGCGGGAGCACCGTCCGCTGCCGCCCCGGCCGGGGGAGCGGGGCGCCGCGGAGACCCGTCCCGCTACTCGTCCCCCCGTCCCGTCCCGCAGCGTCCCGCCCCGGCTGTCCTTGGCTTGCTCCCCGCGGTCCGCCCTGGGTGCTCAGGCAGAACCGTCCCCACGGCCACGCAGGGGGTGGGTGCCACAGCGCCCTCCTGAAACTCCTGTCAGCAGGGGCGAGGAGGATGGAGAGGGCAGCGGGGAGAGAACCGACAGATCGAAACCTCCCAAAGTGATAAAAATCCCAGGGGCGCTGCGGGGCCCCATGCTCTGGGAGTCCCCACGCTCCAGGAGAACCCCAACCCAAGCAGCCTTCCCTGCCAGGGTGTGCCCTGGAGGAGTCCCGCTCTTGCAACACAAATCTTCCCTTTGGTTTCGTTAGTCCATCTCTCAGAGCCGAAGAGCCTGCAGCAAATAAAAGCTATTATGTATGAGTAATGCTTTGCTCTTTATTTGCAGGCAGCAGCCGAATAACAAGAAGCTGTCTTGTAATTTCTTGCTGGGGTTGCTCGAGTACAGTCACAGACATAATGAGAAAGTTGGTCTCTGTGTCGTTGCTATAGCTTCGTGTGTCACGTATCATCAGAGCCTCTGCCAGAAAGAACAGAAAGCCCAGGGTTGCAGAGAATGACACTCGGTCAGGGCTTGGATAACGCTCAGCAAACGAGGAGTGGTACGTACTCGTGCAGTAAAATATGTAAACGCCTGCTTAAATTATTTTACAAATAATTTCTAGAGTTTGGGTCAATTAAAACAATTCGTTATCATTATTGTTATTATTGTTATTATTATTATTACATTACGCCATCTAGCAGATTACTTTGGGAACTGCAAGTAACCACAGTGACTGGCATCAAATTATTAAAAGCACTTGCCCATTTGTTTACATGTCAGAAATACCCCTCAGCGGAGGGCAGCGTCGGCAGCGCCGTCCCCCGAGGCTGCTCAGCCCCGTCCCCCGAGGCGGCTTAGCCCCAGCTGCTGCCTGGGGTCGCCTGACCGCATCTGTGGTTTCCAGAGGCCGGTGGTGGGTGTGGAACTGTAACACGCTGCACTTCCTGCCTTCGGCAGCTCTAGCGCAGCACTTTTGCAGCATTGGGCAGGCTTTTGCTGGCCCTGAGAAGTGAACCTGCTAATGCTCCCATTTTCCTTTGGGAACACTGCAGCCAGAGAGCTGCATGGGCCAGGTGTGCACCAGTCAGCGCACAGGAGCTGTTGTACAGCTGGGGTGAGCTGGCCAGGCCCCTGGTTATAAAGCCCAGCATCACTGAGATGTCTCTTTGGGCTCAATACTGCGCTGAAGTGAACCCTCTGCCTCTTGGATAGATGGTTGTGCTCAAAGAGTTACAGTCAACAGCTCCACGTCAAAGTGGAGACCAGATACAAGTGCCATTCCTCTCGGGTCAGTATTGGGACTGGCACCATTTAGCATCTTTATTGGTGACATGGACAGTGGGATCAAGTGCACCCTCAGCAAATCTGCTGACAACACCAAAATGTGTGGTGCAGTCAACACGCTGGAGGGATGGGATGCCAGCCACAGGGACCTGGACAGGCTTAAGCGGTGGATTGGTACAAACCTCATGAAGTTCACTAAGGCCAAGTGCATGGTCCTGCACCTGGGTTGGGGCAATCCCAAGCAGAAATACAGGCTGGACAATGAGTGGATTGAGAGCAGCCCTGTGGGGAAGAACTTGGAGGTGTTGGTTGACAACGTGATCCAGCAATGTATGTTTGCAGCCCAGAAAGCAAATCACATCCTGGGCTACATCAAAAGAAGTGTGGCCAGCAGGTCAAGAGAGGTGATTCTCCCCTTCTACTCCACTCAAGTGAGACCCAACCTGGAGTGCTGTGTCCAACTTTGGAGTCCTCAGCACAAGACATGGATCTGCTTGAGTGGGTCCAGAGAAGAGCCATGAAGATGGTCAGATGGCTGGAGCACCTGCCCTATGAGGACAGAGAGAGAGTTTGTGTTGTTCATCCTGGAGAAGAGAAGGCTCCAGGGAGTCCTTATAGCAGCCTTCCAGTACATAAAGGGTGCCTGCAAGAAAACTGGAGAGGGACTTCTTACAAGGTCTTGTAGTGATAGGACAAGGAGCAATGGCTTCAAACTGAAAGAAGGTAAATTTAGATTAGAAATTAGGAAGATACTCAACTATGAGTGTGGTGAGACACTGGAACAGGTTGCCCCAGAGAAATTGTGAATGCCCCATTCCTGTCAGTGTTCAAGGCCAGGCTGGATGGAACTCTGAACAGCTTGGTCTAGTGAAAGGTGTCTCTGCCCATGGCAGGGGGTTGGGTCCTTCCCAAACCAAACCACTCTAGGATTCTGTGATTCTATGAAAGTTCCACTAGGATTCATCAGAAGGGCAGGTGAAGAGGGGCTGAGGTCTGCCCCAGCTGGCATTGCCCTGCTTTTGAGGGGAGACCCTGCTTTTGGCCCAGTCTGGCCTGACACAAGGTGGCCCTGTGACACTGTTTGTGCAGAGGGCAGGAGGGGCATGTGCCACACTGAAGCCCTTGCAGACAACTCCTGACCAATGCTGCATAGCAGGGAGAGACAGACTTTGGTTTGTACAGCTAATTCATTTCACCTCGGGAGGCATCCAGTGTGCTTTTCCTTTGTCTCCTTAGTCTTGCAAGGTCAAAACAGAAGACCCTGCTGAGCACATAAAATAAATGCAACAGCTCAGCATGACGTTTGACACCCACATGTGGTGTGGCACTCCTGCGGTGCCTGCAGAGCTGTCTTCTCCACTCAAGGTGTCCTGCTGAACCACTGCACTAAGAGCCTGCAGCTCCCAGCTCATGCCCCCAGACCCACACCTGCCCTGTGCTCAGCAGCTGCCACCTCCCTGAACAGTCCCTGTGAGATGCAAGGCAGAGAGCAACACTGGCCACTCCTCTGAGACACGTGGGCATGGCACAGTTGCCTTGCCAAATCCCTGTCTGCCTCCCACATTAGGTAGGGGAGCCTGTCCTGGGTCTCGGGCTGGTGCCTCTGCAGTCAGGTCTTTGCTCTGGGTGGGACAGAGCAGGTGAGGACCCTCCGTAGCTGCCTCCAGAGGGAGGTTGGTGCCAGTGGTCTGGAACTGGTACATGGACACTTCTGGCAATGATTCCCACAGAGCTGTTTACAGAGCCAGGCTGGGGTCTGTCATCCCGAGTAATGTGACTCATGTTCAGGAATGAAGTCCTTACATTTTCACAGCATGGTTCATGAAGGCTGCTGAGCCCCAGGTCTCTCTGACAGCCCCTGGGCATAGCTATTTGCAAACCCTAGGGGTGGGTAAGGTGAGGAGGAGCTCCAACATCCTTGTCATCCCTACCACCTCCCCAGCCCTCAAATCAGCAGCACTTCTATTTCTGCATTGTCTTCTCAGGGTGGAGTTTTCCTTATTAGCCCCTCAGAGAACTGCTGGGGGCTTCAGGTGGTGATGACCAGGGAGCAGCAGCAACCCTGGCATAGCTGCGTTTGGGCTGTCTGGAAGTGCAGTTGCAGAGAAGGTGTCAGCTCAGTTCCTTGCCATGCTTGCTCACTATCTGGTGTGCCAGAAACCACTGCAGCCTTTCTTGCTTCATTAACATGCCCAATTAGCTTCAGAACTGTCTCTTTCCTGCTGTGTGGTGGTTGCTTCCCTACTGGGAGAACAACCACGTGGTTCGGCAACAGAAGAGCACATTGCAAATTGTGGTGGCCTGTGACAGCAACTCTCAAATGAAACGCTGACCCTTTCTAGTCCTATGCTGGGCTGAGCTGTTGTGGCAGTGTTTGGGTGAAGTCTGGCAGCAGGGAGCAGCTCAGTTAAGCTTTGGGGCACCTGCTCTAAGCATGGGCCTATTCCTGTGACATTGGATGTCCATATTTCAGTGCCAGGAGGAGAAGCTGAGGCACAATGAGAGGGGAGCCTGCCCTGCGGGGCCGGAGCATACTGCCTCGTTCCCAGTGAGCACAGGGCCCCCTCCCTGCCTGCGAGGCCGGCAGCACCCGTGCCGTGTAGGACACGCACGCTGGGGGCTTATCTGCACAGCCCCATAGCCTGGGGAAAGCACAGCAGCCTGCTGCTTATGCAATAGCCAGCAGCTACCGAGCATCACCTGCCTGCGTGCGCCTGCCTGGAGAGCTTGTGCGAGGCGTGGGAAAGTCTGTAAGATACCATCTCTGCCCCGCGGCCCAGCCTGCCCTGCACTGGCAGCAGGCGAGTGCTGCAGTTAGCCCTTGGCAGACCCCCCCTTCCTGCCCTGCTCCATCCTCCTCCTCCCCTGGCCTCTCTGGTCTGTGTTGGAGGCCGAGGTGGTTGTACCCACCACAAGCCCGTGGGTTCCGGGGTGCAGCTGCTCTGCTGGGGTGCTGCCCACTGCCTCTGCTGGAGGGGGATGCCGGGCTGCCCGTGCTGGCTGCCCCACTGCGGCGTGGGGAGGTGCCGATATCTGCCCGATGGGAGAGGGTCAAACCCTGCAGGAAGCAGCCCTGCTTCAGGGATGGGTTTTGTGCCCAGCAGTTGGAACTGGAGCTGATGTGGATCTCTGGTTGGGGAGAGTGGCTGGAAAAGGTGCTGGGAAAACTTGATATGACAAGACCAAAGTAATTCAAGGTAATATATTGATTTTGTCAGCATATGAAAACATCCCAGACTTTCTCCTCTCAGATAGCAATGGAACTTGTTGTGCCACTGCAGTCAAAGTGACACAGTCAAAGCGAAACATTTCAAACGGGCATTTCAGTACTTTCCAAAACACAGTATTTCAGAGGCTCTATAACTCTGTTAAATGTCGAAGTTTCGACTCTTTGTTCTGCACCAGGACAAAGGAAATGCTGAACTGTCAGGATTTTCCACAAAACAGAAAGGCTGAGTGGCTCTTGGCCCCTGTGGGCCATCGATGGGGGCTGGCAGGGTGCCATGGGCCCCCAAGCCCCACCGGCCATCATCCAGGTCTCACCAGCAGTGGCTGCATGTAGATGGCTGGCTGATGCTGGGAGCTGGGGCAGCCTGAGATGAGTTGGCAGGTCAGGGGACAGCATCTCCTGCTCAGGGAGAAGAGTCTTTAACAGCCCTTAATGGATGCCTCATGCCACCCCTGCAGCTCTCCTGCTTCTCCCGAGGGGAGCAGCACCCCATCCTGCTGTCCACCCTGCCCTGGCCTGGCTCTGGGGGTTGAGCCTGGGGGCACAGGCAATGCTGGGGTGGTGTGAGGACTTTGAGGGGTCCACATGACAATGGCCCTGGATCCTCTTGGGTCCTTGGAGGGCGATGCCAGTGCAGCCCAGGGTGCCACAGCCTGGGACAGCCCCGGCGATGGGGCTGTGCTGCACGACAGGGCCATGGTGGTGGTGGCACACCTCTGCTGTGGTTGTTTTTCAGTCACCCAGGGTGGCACACCCTGCTTCCTGCACAGGCAGCAGGAAGCTTCCTGCGCCTGCAGCTATAATTAGAAGGGCAGCAGTTGGCCGGGGGTGCAGAGCCCTCCCTTGAGGTTCATGGCACCCTCAGGGAAGGCTCACTGGGCCGGTGGGGCTGGGCCAGGCACCCAGTCTTCTGCCATCCTGCCAGCCAGAGGGTGTAGAGACGGTGTCAGGGCTGCTTCCTCTGCTTGATGCCCCATCCTGGGGGCTGCCATCACAGGGCCCATCCCTGCCCATGTGAAAGGGGAGCCAGTGCAGGCAGCAGCAGGCGGCAGGGACGAGCCTGCCAAGGCAACCAGCACACCAGGAGCTGGAGAAATCCCCTGCCGGCTTCCTGCTTGGTGCTTTTCACCTTCAAAGATACAGGTGGCTCTGTCTAATTAATCTTCCCCCACCCTGCCAAGCAGGGAGGTGATTTTATCTTCATACAGCTGGTGGAAGAAGTGGAGTCTGAAACACTCACCCCAGGGCCATGGCAGGGTGGGTGTCTTCTCAGGGTTCAGTCTTGGCCAGGCAGCCCTGCTTCAGAGCTCCCCAGGATGCTGCTGGGGTCCCAGCTGGGACCAAGACCTTCACCAAAAGATGGGGGAACTTGCAGAATGGGGTTCTCCTGTTCCTACAGTGCCAGCATGCTTCTGAGTACAGCTGGAGAGAAGGAGGTTCAAGCAGCTGCAGTTGTGCACAAAACAAAATTGTCTTGGTGTTCTTGCAGGGGTGCTTTGGAGGGGGTGGTTCTTAATGGGTCTGCTTGTCAGGCTGAGGCTGGCAGTACCACTGAACTGAGCATTGTGAGCCTACATGAATAATGAATAGTTGTCACATGAATATTTTAAAGACACAGTCCTGAGATCTCCCAGTGCTGCCTTAGAGGAAAATGAAGGAAAAGTTGTCCAGAAAGAACAATGTTTCCTTTAGGCAAAAATGCACTGGTGTCATTTGCTTTTGGAAAAAAAGAGCTGCTACTCCTAAACAATTCTCAGATTTGCATCAAAAACTGGAACAGCAGTTTGGCTCCCAGGCAGAAGAAGCTGGGAGGGAAGCCAGCCCTTTTGACACAAGTTGGTGATTACAGTGGGCTAGAAGGACAACAGATTTTATTTTGTCTATGCAATGGTTTTCAAGAAATCCCAAAGCTATGGCCACCCTCCAAAGAGCCGGCAGTGCTGGGCACTCAGTTAATGCACTTCAAAGGAGCAGCAAGAGGTTTGCTGGTGCACAGAGGGTGCTTGCTCCCCTGGGAGAGCATTGCTCCAGCCTGAGCACTGCTGTCAAAGAGCTGAGTTGCCAAAAACAAGGCCCAGAAGTGAAAAATGTGTTCATTTTGCATGCTGTGGTAGTTGCTGCATCATATGGGAGCGGACTGCAAATCAACAGGTTTGTCAGACTTTGCAGATCCTCTGTGCTCTCCTTGGCTGTCTCCACTCATGGCATGCACACACAAGTGCCAAGCCACCTCTGTACAGCTGTTGTGACAGCATCTCTTCCTTGGTGGCCCCTTCCACTGCTTGCGATTAGCAAGTCTTCTAGGAGAAGCAGGTTGTCGTGTTTAGGTAAAACCAGAAGCAGCCTGTCTTGCTCAGGTAGGCATGGTGGAGCAACAGGGGTGTGATGAGAAACATTGCAATTAGAAATAGTCAATTAAGACTCTAGCCTTAGTCTGATGACTCTGTCACTTGGGTCACCCAGTCTCTATCTCCTTCAGCACTGCTGCACCCAAAGTGACCCTCTTTGTGCTGCTGGCATCAGAATTAATTCCTTAGTGTTTTTGAAGCATGTAGAAATGTATCTGTTGCAAGAATGAGGGCAATTTGGGCATTTCTGCAGAAGCTCCCACAAAGGTGGCAGAAACTATCTGCAGTGACTGTCCCTGGAGTGCTTCAGTCTGGAAACAGGGAATGGTGTGCGGGGGGGAGGCAACGTGTGGGAAAAACATCCCCATCAAAATGCACAGATCTTTGCTTTTCAGGTTACCCTCAAACCTCACCGCCCCCAGGATGTACAGAGGGTTGCAGGTGGTGGAGCAAGCCTGATTCTACTTTTCCCACCACTCCAGTGCTTCTGCCCATCCACAAGTGTCTCTGTTTCCAGTTCGTGCCACCAGCTGTGGCTGCCCATGTCCCATGGAAGGCCATCAAGCTCAGTGCTCTCTAGTGGCAGCTGTGTCACCAGTCGAGGACCCCAGTGGTGCTGAGGCTGCGCTGCTGGGGCTGCACAGATGGGATTATTAAAGCATTTTTGCCCCTGATTGGGCAGCCTGGGAACAGCATCGCATGTGCCTCGGCTGTGGGGTTAGAAGTTCTGCCAGACCCAAGGTGTGGGGAAAGGCCAGGCTGGCTGGCTGCTCTGGTTGGTGATTATGCAGTGTAGAAGGAAGGTAACTTTTAACTCAGGTACAAAAGAAATAGAATAATGAGCACTTGTATTACTGCCTTGGTGCCCACATAAAGACCTGAGATGGTTTTCTTAAAGATGACTTGATTAAAATTGAATTTACTAAATCACTGCATGCTGTCTGCAGCCCACCACCCTTCCACTGAGGCACCTCATGGAAATGAAAAGGTGAACACTGAGTCCTCTTTCATCTGTTTTAATTGCCTTTAGGTAGCGAAGGAGGGGTTGGGCCAGGCTGGTGGTGGTGGCAGAGCCTGGGATGAGCATGGCAAGGGTTCAGATGTCCTTGGGAAATTTTTGCTGTATGGTTGCCCGCTTTGAAAAGAAGAAAGGAAGAACCGTGTCTTGCTAACAAGTGTTTATCATGGGGAGGCATCACGTAGTGCTGAGCATGAGAAAAGACCACTCCTGTCCACAGGGTTTTGCACACTGCTGTGCTGCTGGCAGACAGCACCTGAAGTTAAGCTTTGCCTCCAAGTGCAGGCAGTACCTGTGTTTTCCAGGGATTAGCCAGGTTATTCTCCGATTACAACTGATATACATTGCAGAGTTATAGTCAAAAATGTCTGGCCTTAACCCAACACCCATAAAGGAGAAATGGTTCATAAATCAGTTCACTGTGCAAGAACAGGTCAAGTTGTTTATTAATTTAACCTTCTCTCCCGTCTTGACCTGGGCTGACTGCGACAGCTGCTGCCAAAACCCGTTTGATGGTTCCCTGGCTGGGTGGGCAACATCCTCCATCCTGCAGAGATGACCAGACTCTGGCTAGATTTTGACAGCTATCTCTCAGCACACCTTCCACCGCCGCATCCAGGATCCCTCTTTGTCACCATCATTCCTTGCTGTGTTGGGATGATGGAAAACAGGGATGGGGACCTTGCATTGGGCTGGGTGTGTTACAGGGCACAGCAACATCCTCGGCCATGGGAACTTGCAGCTGTCCCTGGAGGGACACACAAACCCCTGCCCCCATCACTGTCTGCCAGGACAGGGTTTCACATGCCTCACTGCTGGCGTCGTTTGCTTCCTGAAGATAGCATCTGCACCAGGCCAAACCAGTGAGTGAAACCGGCCCTGGCAGCCGTCAGCACTGCTGTGGGCTGGGTGGGGGATCACAGCCCCATGTGTTGCCCCTCTGCCAGGGCCTCCTGACACAGCACAGACCTGGGCCACTGTGTACCCCAGGTTTTATTATTGTCATGTGTTAATGGTGGGACTGGCGGTTGATGTGGAGTGAGATGATTACAGCTGGGCTTTGGAAGAAGAGTGTTGGAGAGGCGTGTGTCCACGCTGAGAGCCATGGGGAGGGAGGTATGGGTGCACGGTCAAGCAAGGCATGGAGATAGGCACATGGACAGGCAGGGCAGTGTGGGGATAGATGGGGGTATATGCATAGGTGTGGATGGACAGATGGATTTGCAGAGCAATGCGAGGCTGGATAGGCAGATGGATGAGCAGGGCAGAACAGGGATGGATGTATGGATGGATGGACGGACGGATGAGCAGGGCTGCATGGGGGTGGATGGAGGAACAGCCAGGGCAGTTTAGGAATGGATGGAGATATGGGCAGAGCAGCATGGGGCTGGGAGGGTGGACAGGCAGGGCAGCGTGGGGACGGACAGAGGTACGTGCTTGGGGGAATGTGGGCAGGGGGACGAGCAGCACAGCGTGTGTTCGGGTGGCGCGTGGATGGTCCGTGAGCGCGGGGAGCGATGCAGAGGCAGGTCGGACACGGACGGCCCCCAAGCGGCCGGTCCCGGCGGGGCGGGTCCAGGGGAGCGCCGGTGCCGGTGCCGTGGCGCCGCCCGGCGGCGGGCGCGGGGCCGGTCCGGAACTCGCCTCCCCGGAACGCTGCTCCGCGGGCAGCAGGGCGCGGCGGAGGAACTCGGACGGGCCCACAGAAGCGGCGGCCGCTTTTGCGCCTTCCGGCTCCGGCGGCGGCATGGGCAAGAAGCGGGGCGCGGGGCTTGGCCGCTGCCTGCAGCGGCAGCACGGCCTGGGGCGCCGCGGCGCTTCTTCGTGGGTAGGACGGGGGCGCGGGGGCCGGGGCGGCGGGAGGCCCGAGCGGCGCGGGCTGACGGCGGCTTCTTGTCCCGGCAGCTGCACGTTAGCGAGGTCTGTGGCGAGCGCGGCCCGGAGCTGCGGTCGGCGCCCGAGCAGAGCCCGCTGGAGGAGTTCCTGGCCACGGCCGAGCTAGCCGGCACCCGCTTCGTGGCCGGTGAGGGGCCGGGACGGGTCCTGGGCTGCGGCTGGGCTCGGGAAGGGGCCCAGTCCTGGGGCCTGGGCGGGGGGGGATCCAGGCTCTGGGGTGGGCGTCCCGGGGCTGGGGACCCGGCCGAGGGGCTACGGGACCGGTTCTGGAACAGGGCAGTAGGAGTAGGTCTGAGGCTGACAGGGGGGTGGCCAAGCAGAGGACAGGGTGTGGGTCCTGAGCCAGGGCTAGGGGGCAGTGGGGGTGGGGAGGGTCGGCAGGGGCGGTGACAGACAGGGATGGTTGGGTGACTGCCTTGCTGTTACTGCAGAGCGTCTGAACATCCAGATCGTGTCTGCCCAGAGCCGCACTGGCCTGCTCACGGCCCAGGAGGCCCAGCGTGTCCAGCAGCTGCAAGAGGAGAACCGGCAGTTCCTGCGCATCCCACGGAGGTGAGTTCTGCAGGGCTGAGCTTGGATCCCCTTGGCAGCTGCAAGCATGGGGAGAGCCCTCTGCTTTGTCAAAACCCTGCTTTGGGGGAAGCTACTTCCTGTCCTGCACAAGCCCACTGTGACCTGCTGCACAAGTACCCACCTGCCATGTGGGTGCTGCCAGCCCATCTGTCCTGATTGTGTGGGTTTTCTCATCAAGCCCTCATGCTGCTGGAGCTGGTGCATCCAGGTGCCCCAGAAATCCTTTCTAGAGCTCTGTGCTTGGTGGACAGAGAGATGAATTCACCATCTTAAAGGCCCTACAAGTCTCAGCTCAAAATCCAGCTTGGTGAGATCTAGTTTGCATAGGGTAGTGTCCTCTCAGCGGAGTTTAGAAGGAGCAAGGGAAGATGGCATACTAAAAGCTGCTAAAACCAGGTGCCCACATGTCTGAGCTATAACCACCTCAGTGTAGCGTGGTGCCTGTGTTCTTTATGGGTGTTTACTGCAGTAATGTAACTGGTCTAATTTATGACTGCTCCAAAATGTGCTTCTAATAGGCCCCACTGGGATAGGACAACCAGTGCAGAGGACCTGAAGCAAGCTGAGAGAGAGAGCTTTCTCGAATGGAGGCGGCAGCTTGCCCAGTGAGTATGTCACTTTGTCTGGGTAAGTAGCTGGTGGCATTTGGAGACGCAGAAAGCAGTGGGTTGTATTTATCCTTGTGCAACTTATAAAATTAAGGTCTTGTCAGTAGCTCACTCTACTTTTTCTGGAAGGCTTGGACATCCCGGCCACAGTCCAGACACACCTTTTTGGTGAGCTCTGCAAAGCTGTCTCGCTTGTGCATACTCTTGTACTATTTACAGTTAAAATTCTTCAGGATGGAGCGTGATGTTCTGCCCTTGCCAGTGAAGTGGAGAAGTGGTGAATGTGTCTTCCAAGAAGAACTGTGCTGCTCTGAACAGAGAGCAGTGCTGCCAGCCTGTGTATAACAGCTTGTGCTGGTCCAGCGCTGCGTCTGCTGGCCGGGAGAGTTAGGTGATACCTGCTGACACCCTGTGAACCTATGTTTGCCCTGAGTAAAGTTGTTCAGGTGGTGGTAGCAGTGAATCGAGGGCTGTATAGAGCCATTTCAGGTATCATCCCCAAATTTATTTGTTTTTCTAGGTGGTACTTGATTGGATAATAACTGCTGGTATTTGGAATAATTTCTCTAGTTTATTATGTCTCTGAAACTTCATGGGCAGCCTTTTGATTAGATTTTGCTTTCAATTGTTTACCACTTCTCCATTGGCCTGATCAGGAGCCATTGTGACACAGCTGAACCAGTGCCCCTGACAACAGTTTACCCAGGTGCTTGATCTCTTTGCAGAACTAGCAGCAATAGTACCTATTATATGGGGCTGATTTGATAGCTCTCTGAAACTAAAGCCTCTTGGCTCTAAGGAAGAACTGATGGTGTGCTTATTGCCTGATGTGGGCCAAATATGACTATCCTTTTTTTTCTGTTTTGCCTTAGCCTTGAGGAAGAAAAAAAGTTAATTCTAACACCATTTGAACGAAACTTAGAATTTTGGCGTCAGCTTTGGAGAGTCATTGAAAGAAGGTAAAGTGTATTGCTACGTGCTTTTTATAAAAGTAATGTTTAATATGTTTTCCTAAATTGAAGCTTTTGAGTCAAGCTTCAAGTGCCCGTTTTACAATTAGTACAATTAGTAAAGTCTTTCTTAGCACTGAAGTGATTTGGGTTTGAAGTGATCAAAACGCGATGTGAAGAAGGGTGGCTGCGTAGTGGTGCACGCTGGCTCTTGCTTTTTGTCTCTGATGATTCTTCAGAGGTCTTGGCCTCTTCCAATACTTCTGTGTGGGAGGCTTCTTTTGAGAATGTATCTTTGAGGTCTTTTGCCAAGATTAACCCTTACCCCCTTTTCTCAACCACACAGCTGCAGCCTGACATTTAGGGGCAGGAGGCAAGGGAGATCAACTAAATAATTCTGGAGAAGAAAGAGCCTCTTGGTCCTTGGCCTCCTGCCATGAAGAGAAATTGCAGCAGTGCAGAACAGACAACAGCCTGTCACATCACAGAAATAGCATTGTTTGCTCTGCTGAGCTGTAGCACAATAGGAGTGCTATCTGCTACGTTAATCTAACCGGGGCATTTAATTTCACTAGTAATTAAGTTTGAGATCATCTCGTCTGGTTTTCCTAAAATTGAAAAATACTTCACCAGTGAGGTCATGGTGAGCTGGTCCTTTCACAGAAGTGGCTTTGTACTGGGTGCTGCTGGGCCTTTGGCTGAGAGAGAGCTGGGTCGGGAGCGTCCACTACAGGGTATTGTGACGTGCAGTGTGAGTGCATTGTGTATTGTGAGGTGGCTGGAATTATTGCCCTTCAGCTCTTATTGGAGCTTTTTATTTCATGCAGAGTGAGGATGCTCTCTCAAAATTGAATGGCAAAGCCCTTTACCTTGCCAGATAATTTGATCTGTTGTCAGCCTTTTCTTGTGTTTGCTTCAAGCTGGCTCGCAGTGGTGTGATTCGGTAACTTCTCTGTATCCTATCCCTGTACCATGGGATCAGCTTTCTCTCCTATCGATCTTTGAATTTCTGTAACTGTTCAGTACCTCTTTGTACCCAAGCAGTTTATTAAATGACTCCCTTGGGGGTTTATTGATTTTCTTTTGTCTATACATAACCAACTGCCTAGTGAGGCTTGAAATTCTTCCATTCAACCCATGGTGTCCTGAAGCTGTCCTGAGTTAACTGAAATGAAATTCTTGTCAAACAAGTAGAATCAGCACGTGGCAACCAGTATTTTAAATAACCTACCTGGAGAAGCCCTAGTGCAAGAGGCTGTAATTAAATTTTCCCCTCTCTTTTTGGAAAAAGAAGCATGGATGCCTTTGGTGTCTGAAGCCAGGGTATTTAATTTCTATGTAGAACTGATGAGTCTTGCTCCTGTATGTGGTGGCAGATGGGTGTCTGGGTTCAGAAGGTGTTTCCTAAAAGCATGCTTGCAAGGCCGTGTTTGCATGGGGGAGCAACTTACTTTACTGGAGTCTGAGACTATTTCATCTTTCACTGTTCTATGCTTGTTATGACTGGAGGAGCACAAAAGAAATTCTGAAGATGCCCAATAGCAATTGCTTAGAATCTGCAGGTCGTTTGTGGGAAGCTTTGTACACCTTGCTCCATGCAAAGTGGACAAGAGTGTTCCAGACTGTCTCGCAGTGTGGGAACGCACCTCTTCTTCCTCTCTGTAGCCACCCTGCTGCAGTTTTGGGCATAGACAGAAATTAAATCATGTTACCACAGTTTTTAGTAACGTTCTAAAGGATAGAGTACCACTACTTTGATTCCTGCCTGCTGAGTATTTCTGAAGGGTAGGTGGATTGGCAAAACTCACACACTTCCTTTCCCCTTGCTGGCTCTACAGAGAATTTGCCAAGTGAGGCAGGAATGCTGTACATCAGTGCTGGCTTGTAGCATAAACATGGCTCAGTTGGGGCACGTGGGATACTGAGATGCTTTGTTAGTTAAGTAAAGATACTTAGTAGGATAATACAGTTAAAACCATTAAAATTCCAAGCAAAACCTACAAGTGAGTAATGTGCTGTGCCTTGCTGCTCTCTCTGAGGCAAAGTAAGAAGAGTACTTTATGGGGCTTTCTTTTATTTTTGCAGTGATATTGTAGTCCAGATAGTAGATGCTAGAAACCCCCTTCTGTTTAGATGCCAAGACCTGGTAAGTAAACCACTTTCTTGGACATTGTCTTGATTTTATTTCTTGGAGCTGATGTGATTTAATTTTTGTTTAACGCGTTCAGCCACCTCATAGCTATTCTGCTGTTGTGCCTAACTGGTATCTTTTTTATGCAAGTATTCTGGCATTAAATTATATTTCTTTTGTGTTTTTTTTATATTTCATGGTGTTGTGGATTTAGAGGCAGTTCTACAGATGTTGTATGGCAGCTGTTATATTGTTCCTCATTACCCACTGGAAGTGCCTGTGCTTAAAGGAATTGTGCTGTTTAAAAGCGTAACAGAACAAAAATGGGGAGGATTACTGTGCTGAAAGTGAAGGATCAAGAATTATTGAAGTGACAGTTTGTAATGCCAGACTTTAGAAGGCTGTGTTTCATCGAGATACAAAATTGCTCAAATAGTTGATCTTAGGAGTTCCTGCCATGAGGTGCTGATTAAATATCTTGCCATAGCTCTAAGCAGACGAGGTGTTACACACACGGCCAGAAACAACCTGTGTTGTAGTAGTTGCATACTCCAATTTGTTCTTGTAGCTGTCTGATAAACACCGGTTCTATCTAGCCCAGGGGACTGTAAGCTCAGCTACACTCATGTGGAGCTGGATGAGGTAACTCATCTTGCTGCTCTTATATCACCTTGTGGGGAAGAGAAGCCCAAATTGGGGTACAAACTGATCCTTCTCATTTGTTTGTTTTGGTTTGTTTTTGTTTGTTTGGTTTTGTTTTTTAGGAAAGTTACGTTAAGGAAGTCAGCAATGACAAGGAGAACATGATCCTGATAAATAAAGCAGACTTGCTGAGTGAGGAGCAGCGGGCTGCTTGGGCAGAGTTCTTTGAGAAAGAGGGCGTTAAGGTGGTGTTCTGGTCAGCTTTGGCAGAGTGCAAACGGCTGTCTGGAGAACCAAAGGTACTGCAGATGAACAGTTACAACTGGATACGTGCTGGCTGACACTGATAACTTCCTCTGTAGTTATGCTTGTGATGTACCTGAGCGCTTTTCTAGGAAAAGCACAGTTCTTGTCTCAAGGAGGGATGATTGTAAGGACCTATGTGGCTGTAATACAGCATTTTGATGATTGATGCAGAGACAAAAGCGAGAATAAAATGGTGAACAAAGTGGTACTGTTCGGTCAGTGTTCATAGTGCTTGCAATTTGTCTCTCAAGGTTAAGGACATAATAAGTAATACTGAACTAGTATGTAAATTTGCTCCCTAAGGCTACTGATGAGTAGCTACAGAAGCAACCCTTGCAGATCTCTCTGTTTGCATACTCTTAAGTTGCTGACAGAGTTGGAATCCTTTCCAAGAGAGATGCTGTGAGGACATAGTTTTCTGTACAAGGGACAGGGAGGGGAGGTGTTTTTTAGAGATCCTAAATTACCAGAGATCCTTTCTCTGCCCAGTGGAACAAACGCTGCTGCCCCACGTTATGTGTTACCAACAGATGCCACTTTCAGGTTTTGCTGTGTTCCTCTGTTAGAGCTGTCACTGTTTGGCTGTGGAATATCCCATATCTCCTTACAAATATACCTACTATGTTCAGGTGGCTTATGGTCCTTGGAAAAAATCTTTTTACAGAATGATTTAAAACTGAGACTAAAAGTGTTGCTTATGTTGGGTTGGTTTTTTTGTTTGTTTTGTTTTTGTTTTGTTTTTTGGGTGGTTTTTTTTTGGTTGGTTGGTTTTTGGGGTTTTGTTTTGCTTTTTTTAATACTTATAAAAATACTGTTGTTATGAAAAGGTCTATTCTTTTTCAATGTGAACTGGCTTGGGGGAAGAAATGTTAAGAACTGGACTGAAGATGAGACAGCTTGAAATTATTTTAATGAAATACTTAGACCTGAAACAAAATGGGTTTGAACGTTTGAGTATTTTTGAAACACTTGCATTCATTCCTCTTACTAGGAGCACTTGGTAATTTTAAAATAAATAATTTTTCTGGCTTCTGCTGTTGTGTGTAAGAATGCTGTGGGTGTGCATGCATTCAGGGTTGTGCTTCTGGAGAGAAACCTCTAACAACTTCACCGTGAAGCTAACAGTCCCTCTTGGAATACTCTTGTCCTTCTCCTAAAACGGGCTAGTTGTTTCTACGCCGTGCTTAAGACCCCTAAAAACCTGTGTGGTGTAAGTGGTGAATTGCCAGCCCTTGGGATCTGACTGATGAAGGCAGTGGACTGCACTGCAGTAACTGCAGTCAACAGCAAGGCTTGTCTTTGCATTTCACCTGTGAAATACTGTTCACACAGGAACTAGATGCTGAAGATGTAGGAGGGGACCCGAGTGATTATGAGGATGAAAGCTCCAATCAGGAAGATGAGGGCCTGGCACAAGATAGTGCAGAAAGCACAGATATGGGCAGTGCTTTGCTAACTGTAAACCAAGTTCTGGTTAGTGATGATGACAGTAGTGATGAATATGAAGACTGTGAAGATGATGAAGAGGAGGCTTGGCAAACCTGTTCTGAAGATGAGGACAAAGTAAATGCTATTGCCCCAGAGAGGATAGAAAGCCGGACTGATGGTGCTGCAGTGCAGCAAGTAGCACAGGAGCAGAACAAGAACATCAGGAACTTCAGCCATCTGGTACAGAGAGATGAGCTACTGAAGATATTCAAAACCATGCACAAGGGACCAAGGGTGAAAGATGGAGAAGTCAATGTTGGGCTGGTGAGTTGGACTTTGTGCTTAAATGGAACTTAATCTAAATTTTAATTCCTTGTGACTTCTATGTGAAAAATTTATCCTGTAGCCTGACTTCCTTTAAGGGTAAAAGAAACCCAGCAAGCACAAATCACTGTTTTGTGCAGAGATTAGAAATAGATTCTGAAGTTTGTGGAGCTTAGTGTTCCCCACTGCTTGGTGCCTTTTTTTTTTTTTTTTTTTAACATTTTATTGAAGTACTTTTGTGTCAGAGCTCTGTCATTCTTCTGGCATTGCCCTGCCTGATATCACTGTTACCATTACTCTTCTTTGTTGTCTAGGTGGGTTACCCTAATGTTGGCAAAAGTTCGACCATCAACACAATCCTTGGAAATAAGAAGGTGTCGGTGTCTGCTACACCAGGCCGTACAAAACACTTTCAGGTATTGCTAACAAAGCACATTGGTCTTTATTTTTTTCTTTTCCCCAGTTTTGTTATGAAGTAGTTGCAACCACATGGACTCACAGAGCTCTGTTTGCCAGTCTGAATTCTGCCCAGCAGAGTAGGTTGCAGAGGGGTGGGCTTGGTGTGTATAATTTTGGAACTATAGTTCTTGATTCCAAACTCTTGCTGCAGTTTGAGTCACACATGAGAACTGCTGTGCAGTGGGACATATTTTCCATGTCCTGATTTTATATAAGTAGCTTGGTACTTCTTTCTTCAACACCGATAGTGAGGAGAGAACCTCTGAAAAGTGAGTGCTCCTCTGAATAGCTTAAGGTCAAGCTTTCAAACCATCCTTCTTGTCCATAGTCATTGCTGGGAATTAGTCTAGTTATGCTGCCATTCTCATATGGATCAAGCTCTTAGTTTTGAGGTAGCAACTCCAGTGCTATAATGAGCATCATGGGATTTGTACTTGTACAGTCTCCTACCCCTTTCAAAAGGTCCAATACAGTTAAAGGTTTCTGGAGTGCTTTCTCTTCCCCCATCAGACTTTAGAGCTGAAGATCTTGCTGCCCCCATCTGGACACCTTATTTATGAACCTTGGAAGTGCTGCGGTCATCCACATCAGACTTCCTTAATTCATTATTGGCTGGGGCCAGCAGGGCAGATGTCTGTGTTAGTAGAATTTTTGCTTATTTTCATTTGCATTTGTGTTTCATCTATGCATTTGATATTTTTTGGTTTGTTCCTTTTACCTCCATGGACACCGACTTGCCTTGGTGAACTCATTGGTTATTTATTGTGTAGACCCTGTATGTGGAGCCTGGCCTGTGCCTGTGTGATTGCCCTGGTCTGGTGATGCCATCTTTCATCTCTACCAAGGCAGAAATGATTTGTTCTGGAATTCTGCCTATAGACCAGATGAGGGACCATGTCCCCCCCATTTCTCTAATATCCTTTGCATGAGGTTTGTGCGAGCGTCTGGAAGTGTTGGATCTGGAGTACGCAATGTGGCACGTTCCAGCCCTGCTGGGGGCACTTGTGCTTATGCGTTGAGGGTGGTGGGGACTCACATTGTGACAACAGCCTTGTGTTGGTCCTTCTCCATCTCATTTCAAATTTGTCAAGTCATCAGACTTGCATCATTTTTCTGGTTTGTGACAAAATCCAAAAGTCATTCGTAATGTCTGCTCTTGGAGTGACTAGGGCAGGATAACTTGTGTAGCAGAAAATCACCAGCTGGTTTCCTTCACTAGCTTACGTTTGCCAGCATATCCCACGGAACATTTTGGAAGCAACCTATGGAATAAATATCATCAGGCCAAGGGAAGATGAGGATCCAGATCGAAAGCCAACAGCTGAAGAGCTGCTAACAGCATATGGATGTGAGTCGCCTACGCTGTGTGCATCGTCCTGAACAAAGCCCATGGGGAACTTTTTAAAGTTAGGCCCAGCTCATTTGCCATGAGTTGAACCTCCCCACTGGCACTTGCCCTCCTCTTGGGAAGAGCCTTTGTTAATAGCTCATCTCCTGTTTGTTGCAGTGGTGCTTTGCCAGTCTTATCCAAGAGATGTAGTGCTTGTCTTGAGGATGTTGGTGAACACCCTGTCAGTCAGTGTAGTTTGGTGTGATGCTCTCATCTTTTAGATACCTCCCATCAACTGGGTCTTGATTTAGACTTTAAAGAGTGCAGTGAAGGTTTATCTCCTTTGATTCTCTGATGCAGTTAATCCCCTCTGGCCTTAAAACAAAAATAAAAAACCAGCAGGTTTTCTGGTGGTAGGGAGATGTCAGCTCTCATCATTCCTTTCAGGTTAGGATGCTTCTGCAGTCCTTCTGCAATCAGCAGTGTTCCCTTTTTCTCCCCTGCTTTTCCCAAGAGAAGCCTCTTTCTAAGGGAATTTTTGAGAAAGGATAGACATGTGCACTTAGGCAGCAGAGAAGAATGTGTTGATTCTCTTGTTGTACTGACACAGAATGGACTTTGGATTGGTCTTCCAGATATGAGAGGCTTTATGACAGCACATGGACAGCCAGACCAGCCGAGATCAGCTCGATATGTGTTAAAAGATTATGTCAGTGTAAGTTCTATTTATGCTTCTGTTTTCTTTCCTGCTAGAAGGTCAGTTGAAGGTTTCACTGGAGCATAAAGGAGTATAAATAACGTAGTACAATAAAGTTAATTTTATTTCTCTATACAAAGACACCATATATAAAAATACTCTTGCAAATTAGGTTATTCTTATGTTTTAAAGGAATAAAAAGAATTTCTCAAGCTGTGTACTCTTAAAGATAATTGCTTGAAAATAAGATGTTAGATAAATAAATTATCATATCCCTAAAACAGGCAGCAGATATTCGGAAATTAACCCATACTGTATAGATTGACCAGTATTTGGTACTAAAAACTGTAGTTCTGAGTGTTGTAATACCACGTGCTTCTACAGCACCTCTCAGCAACTTATTGCTGCGCATTTCTGAATGGAATCCACGGTTCCTGAGAGTTTTGCACTGTATTGTTTGCAGCTGGATGTTGCAGCTGGATATGGTTCTTTAACTTAAAAGTCAAGCCAGTTGTTGCCTGAGAGGAGAAATCAAGTGTACTGATAGTGTGCCAGTGTGAGCCTCTGGACTTTGAGGGATCTTTGTAGCTTTTGTTTTCTTTCTTCTCTGGGTGTGTCTCTGAGTGTTTTATTTGCTGGCTGTTTGTTTTAATAACTGTATCCCATTACTTTCACAGGGGAAGCTGTTATATTGCCATCCACCTCCTGGCATTGACCCAAATGATTTTCAGCACCAGCATCAAAGATGCCCAGAGATCAGAACTGTAGAGGCCAGCAGAGAGGTGAAGCCCGAGAAGAATACCAAAGCAAAACAAATAGAAAATGTGGTGGACAAAACATTTTTCCATCAGGTAAATTCTGGAGGAGATTTATTCTAGGAGTTTTTACAGCAGCACTGGTGTGTCATACTTACTGGAAAAAAAGCTTTGAGGATGGAGTGGTGCTGGGTTGAGTTATTGGTGTTAGATGCCATCTGCACCTAATTTCTACCCAAGAGCTCTCTGTTCTTTTTATTATCTCCTAAATCACTGGGAATGCCCTAGGTGACTGAAAGGTAGCTAATGAGGTGTGCATAGTTGGCTTTTAAAAGGTCAGCAGGGTGACCCTTGTCATTATGGGCCAGGCATCAACCTTGAGCAAACAGGAGAGAGTGTGGGAAGAAAGATGAGGAAGGAGGGTGGTGTGATACAGCAACTGACCAGGAACATGGTTTTGGACTAACAGGTCCTTCAAACTAACTTTCCTTTATTGGGAAGACATATTATGAGGACTTGATGAGCTCCTTTAAGACAACTGATTTAGTACTACATGGTTGTTCTGACTCAAAGCCTGAACTCCTGTGAAATGAACAGAAAAAAATTTAACATCTGAGAAATCTCGAAGTGGAAAATGGGAATTTTTCTTAACTTGTATGCTTCTTAATAGGTCCCACAGTGGTCTGTTTTGCCCCCACACTACTGAAAACATTTGTTAATGACTCCCAGTGAAATGTGAAATCCATAACTAAGTCTGCATACCTGACCAGGATCAGAACAGGGTGTTTAGCAGTGAAGAGGATGGGTCCCGGGATAGTGCGATCGTTCTGCTTGCTTAGCTGGATGTGAATGGTATTTGTTTCAGCACAACTCAAGACAGTCACGCATTTTGAAAACAAGAACTCAGACCCTTTTCAAAAAACAGTGAGCTGTTTCAGAAAACTACAACCTGAAAAGAATTTTTGAGATTACCAGACTCTTCTTTTGGCTGCCCGAAGTGCTGGCACAAGCTGTGAGCCCCGGCAGCGCTACCCACGCTCCAGACTTGAGCAAGTTATTTTAGTTCTGGCTTTCACAGACACCAGATTTATTTGCAAAGACAATTAGTTGTGTGCAAAACAGAGACTGTGAGAATCAGTCCCAGCGCCGTAGCTAATGTCTGGTGGAGCGCAGTGTCTCGGCGGCGCTCTGCCTCTGCTTGCAGTGGTAGATGCCGAGGAGCTGGCACAGCAAGGCAAGGCTGCAGACAGAACTGGAGTGTGCTGGCAAGCTTTGGCTCAGCTGTGTGGTGTGACTTTTCCTGCAGCTCTGGAGCTGGGGGCTGAGCAGGTCTTAATGGTTTTTAGCTTGCTTGTATCTGGTTTTATTAGTCTCTTGCAGTTCCTTGTGGTTAAATGTCTTCTCGTTGGTCACTGGTGGTTGTCTCCTCTTCCAGGAGAACGTTCGTGCCCTGATGAAAGGGGTCCGAGCTGCCATGGGCTATCGGCCTGGCAGCGGCCTCGTGCCTGTGACTACGCCCAATCCTGGAAACGTGACAGGAAAGCCCTGGAAAAAACACGGAAACAGGAACAAGAAGGAGAAAATTCGCAGGATCACTAAACACTTGGAGGCTTAGCTGTGGCACCAGTATCTGACTTTTCCAGGACAGGGACTGCATTGTTCTGCAGGCGTGAACTGAGAGGAAAAAAAAAACCAACAAGTGGGCATCACTAGCTCACATGGGAGCTATGGACTGGCCTGGGCAGGGGCTAAGAGTGGGCTCTGGTTGGAGCTCATCCCTTCTGAGAACAAAAATGACCTGGCTGTTCATGTTATCTGGAAGCAAGCCCAGATGTTTGACTGCTGCTGAAACATCCTTTCAACGCGAGCAGATGGAGCCATGTGGGAATGTATTTTCCTTCCAGAGAGGATATACTTTATAGCTGTCAGGATCAAAGCAAGCTCTGTAAAACTGACTAAAATCTTTAAACAGTTGAATTTCAATGAGTGATGTTTGTTACATTTTGAGATGCTGTTGCTGATTTGACAGAACACTTTAGCCTGTTGAAAAATGAGGTCAAAGATTCTTTATTGCCCTCTTCCTCCTCTATTACAGCACCCTTATTTTGTAGAATCCAGTACTAAAACCACTCCCAGCTTAAGGCAGAGCAGAGCACAACACACTGTGCAAGGAAAATGCTGCTTTTATGTCCTTCACACTGAGCTGGTATCAGTTGTTCTTCTGGGTGACTTTGTATTGGTGTTTGAAAACATTAGCTCCAAGTGACTGGCCAAAACTCTGGTGCTAATTTGTTCTTAAATATGTTTGAGGTTTTACTTCTTCATGGTGTAGTGTTCTGTTTCACTGACCTCTCAGGCATTGACCTCATCACGGAAGTGTCATAATAGCAGATTTTCATCAGTACATTAGTATTTAACACTAAAGAAACAGTACTTCCTTAGGGTTCGACTTAAGTGAGATTTACTCCTTGGTTGCCCTGACGAGAAACTGTTTGTCAGTGCTCTTTATTACTAGTCCAGCACCAGGAGTAATGACAGGACTGGAAAGCCTCACAAAGACAAGCTGTGCTCTGTTTTTAGGTGGTGAAGCAGAGTAACATGACCCTGGTCTTTGATACTAAAAAAGGGATGGCTGTCTTGTAATTTTGTATTTCCCGGGTCTGAAGTGTGGATGGAGAGATTAAAGCAACTGCTGAGCAAAGCCACAGCAGATGTGGGTTTGCAACCAAGCTGGTTTTGGCTTTGTGACCCTTTGTGAGTTTGTTCTGTAGAGCCAATTTGCACTGTGTGTGCAGAGGGTCCCCTGACAGAGGCTTCTGCTTTCCCTGGAGTCCCTGCTCTCGAGTTCTTAATTACACCACTGTAGGGAAGATATTTCCCTGCTACATGTAAAATTAAAGCATAATTGTACTGAATGAGTGTGGTTGGTGGCATTTTAAGTCAGTGTACCGTAGCAGAAAGTAGATTCTCTGGAGACATTATTTAATCTGGTTTTCCTGAGAAGGTGATGTGTGACTGTTTCCTGAAGAGGTTGTGCTGTAGTCAGATCAGTCTTTGATAGCACTTCCCCACCTCCCTTGGAGGGATGCTTTCTGCTTTAGTCCCTTATAATACTTTAGGGTCCTGATTGCTCAGAAACACTCATTTCTTTTTATCCTGTCTTGTGTGAAACTCTTATCTGTCAGATTACCTTGTCAGCTGAGGTTGGGCTATCCTGTATTGAAGTTTCAAATACTTTTTCTATTCTATTTCTCTCATTTCAAAGCATTTTGAGCTCTTAGCTCATGCTGCACGTTCCTGAGTTTTTTTCTTTTGCATTCTTAGCCCTTTTCTACCAGTTGGGTCTCCATGAGCCTCATTGCTGGACAAGCTGTGTCCTAGTGTAGACACTTCCAAATCTAGTAACAGAAGCCCCCAGGGCCTGAGACTTGGGATGAATCTGCTTGTTGCTTGCCTTTGGCCTTGAGTTGTGCTGCCTTTGGCCACGAGACCTCCCGAACCACTTGTAGCATTTACGTGACTGACTGGAGGATAAAGGAAAATGCAACCAAGCAAATAATGTTTGCTCAGTTTGTTAAATGCAAACTGCTCCTTGCTGTGCTAAAGGACTCCTGCTTGGATAGGAGGACCATAAACAAGAGTTGTGGGCTTAAAGGCTTGTTAATATTTTGTGCTGCTATAGCACAATGGACAAACTGGTTAATAGATGAGGATTGTGGTTAAATTAATGCTTTCCTGTAGTGGTTTAGTCTGGTGCTGAACTACATCTGCCCTGCCCTACCCTTGCTGGGGAGCTCAGGCTGGGCTGTGTTGACAGCTCAGTGCAGCCCATTTGAGCAGCTGGCTGGTGTGAGGCAATGTGGGGGCTGCTCTGGTGTCAGGAGCCCTCACAAAGGAGACGTTGTGCTTTGCCCTGGCCACCTGCTGAATGAGCCTCTCTTGGCTGCTCCAGTTGCTTTCTGCAGAAGCCAAGTTTCCATTTCTGGGTGCTGTTTTCTTAAAGTGCCTTGTGCATGTCGAGGGAGTGTGCAGGCTGCAGCCGGCTACAGTCTGTTCTTCGGGATCTGCAGCACTTTCAGCACCCCTGGGGTCTGCCTCCCCTTCTAGGGGGCTTTGCTTTATAATGTGTTTTTTGTTGGTTTTTTTTTTATGTCTGATGTCATTAGCTGCTGCACTGATACCTGCAGCAGAAATGCAGGGAATATAATCTATTTGAAGAGAGTCCAGTGCTGGGCCACAGTGATTATTAAGGGAGTGGAGCATCTCCCTTATGAGGAGAGGCTGAGAGAGCTGGGTCTCTTTAGCCTGGAGAAGTGGAGACTGAAGGGGGACCTGATAATGTCTATAAATATGTCAAGGGTGAGTGTAAGGAAGATGAAGCCAGACTCTTCTCAATCTCATCCAGTGTTAGGACAAGAGGCAGTGGGAATAAGTTGGAACACAACTTTAGGGTATGTTTACCTTAAACATAAAGAAAAACTTGTTTATGGTGAGGGTGACAGACACTGGAACAGGCTGCCCAGGGGGGTTGTGGAGTCTCCTCTGGAGACATTCAAAACCTGCCTGTACATGGTCTTGTGTGACTTGATCTAGGTGATCCTGCTGTGGCAGGGGGGTTGGACTGGATGATCTTTCTAAGTCCATTCCAACCCCTAACATTCTATGATTCTATATTTGGGAGTATAGTTTGAAGCTGAACTGCCCTTTTATACGATCTTGCGCTTGCTTCATCACCTAGATTTCTCCTCCCTGCAAGGCAGAAGCTGGAGCCGCCATTCTCCTCTGGATCTCTTCTGCCCAGCGTAGGGAGCCTGAGGCTGGCCTGGAGTCTATTCTGAGCAGCGTGTGCTGCTTTCTACCCCAGGGGAGCTGCTGGGTGCTGCGCTGTGGGTGAAGGGTTGTGCTGGGCACTCTGTCTGCGGGGTGGTGCTGGCAGCCTGCAGTGGCACTCCCTGCCCAGGGACACTGGCTGTGGGACACAGTGGCTCTGCCACCTGGCCGGTGGCTTGTGGGGCTGGAGAGCCAGGCTGCATGTCCTGGGGGCTCTGGGTGCACTGCGCTGGATCGATGCCTGCTCCCTGTAACTACCTGCGGCTGGGCTGCCAGAGGCCGTGGGGCTGCTCTGACATCTCACAGCATGGCTGGAGCAGCCTGTCCCTCTGCCTCAGGCTGTCCTGGGGGTGCCTGAGGCAGGGCCCATTGCAGGCCTCCTGTACCCCTGCCTGGGCCACATCTGCAATGCAGTCAGGGTGCTGCTTGCTGACCAGCTCGGCATCCAGGTAGTCAAGGCTCCATGGAGTGGGGTGGGGGGACCCCTGCACTCTGCCCAGCTTCTTCCATGGCAGTGGGGCCTGCACCTGCCTGGTGGAGGTGCTGCCATGGGGTGCTGGGCCTGGAAGGGGTGTAATTTTGTCAGCCTGGCTCAAGATGGAGTGGCAGATGCAGCCCCTCCTGTGGAGGAGTGTGAGCTGCTGCCTAAGGTTTTGCATTTCAGGGAGGTTCAGCCTCCCTGCACTGTTGTGTCTCTCCCCAGATCCTCACAGGTGCCTGCATGGCCATGGCCATCATCATCTGCTTCCTTCTCACCCTTTTTCCCTAGTATCTGTCTGATTCCCAGAGGACAGCTGGTTCATGCAGTGATACCCCTCCTTACCACAGTGCAGGTTAGCAGCAGCCTGCTCCGAGCTGAGGGCTTCAGGGAGCACTGTGTGCCCCTGGATGTGCAGCCCAGAGCAGGCACCTTGGGACCTCTTCAGAATCCAGATGTGTCAGCTCAGCATTGTCCTGCACCCACCCAGGTCTCCAGGTTTGTGGTGTGGCTGGAGTGGGAGTGGGGATGGGTGCTGTGCCCATTGGCGCAGGCTGCGGTGCAGGTGCAGCTCCCCTGCTTGTAGCTGATGTGGTTCACTCTCCTTTGCAGGCTGCAAGCTGGGCCCTGCTTAATATGTTTCCAAAATCCAGGTCTGGGTGCAGGATTGTGGCCAACAGCCACTGCTTAGACTTGATCAGGCTACTGCAGCAGGTGAAAGCTTGCCAGGGCTTGGTGGTGCACCTCCTGGGGCTGGGGCAGGATGTGGAGTGTCAGGGATGCTGCCATGCTTCTGGAAGAGAATGGGCTTTCTGCATTGGGTTGTGGGGTGTGTACCCAGATTTGGGTGGGGGGCAGTGGGTCCATCTGCCTTGCTGTCCTGCACAGCACGGAGAGGCCAGCAGCTCGTAGATGCTGTTGTAATGTGAGGCCTGGGGTGCTGTGCACATAGTAGTGCTGCTGGGTTTTGGTGCTCATCCTAGCATTGCCTCCCTCTGATGTCCTCCTCTTCCCTGTGTCACCTATCAGACTGGTCACAGCATAGTAGGACTGCCCAAGGATGGATGGATGGATGGGTGAAGCTGCTGTTGTGAAATGAGGGGATTTCTGGGGGCTCCTCTTGGTGGTGTTAACTTTCTTGTATGTTCTAACTTCTCTCTTTTTTTTTTTTTTTTTTTTTTTTTTTTCCCCCCCCCCCCCCCCCCCCCATAAGTGAGCTTTATTATTGGGAGAGGCGCAAGACTTTTACCTTTTCAAAGCTTCCCTGCTACTTCTTGGTAGTCTTGCTTAGGTTCTCCTAAGGGCTCTTTCCACTCAGGCTGCTGCTGTTGGCTGCAAGAGATTCAGCACAGGTCGCCCTGCTGCAACATTGTCCCCCGTTCTACCCTGGAGGCCCAGAAGGCTGGAGCTGACCTTCGCACACAAGGACTTGCCATTGCATGTCAGAGTTGTCATCCACCTAGTAGAAAATGTGCTTTGCAGAGTCTCTTTTGGGGGAGAGCAGTACTTTTCATTCTACCCCTGAAAATGGAAGCATCGGGGGTGACCAAGCGATGGGGAAGCCAGGATGTGCTCACCAGCAGGCGGGGGGTGCTGTGGCTCTTCTAACACCGCAGTCCATGGCAGGGGATGGGATCCTCGCTCCTCTCTGCTTGCCAGAGCCAGCGCTACCCATGAAAGTCCTTTGCCCGTCACCCCGCTGCGGACCGTGCCGTGGGGCTGCCAGGGTTACCGGGCTCTGCTCGTCTCCTGATGTCTCAGCTCAAGGAGCGGTAGGATGATGAATTTTGCACCAGGGAGTCCCGCAGGTAGGGGCTGCTATGCGGGCACCTCGCCAGCTTTCTGCAGTCCCCTCCAGGTCCCAGCGTGCGTCTCTGGAGGAGGCTGAACTCCCTCTCTCCTGCCGTTAGGGGCCGGCCTTTCCAAGTCAGAGGGATTGCAGCCCTGGCCGGCCCCAGCGCCCATCCCAGTTCGGCATCCCAGCAGAAGTGCAGGTCTGCTGGGATTCCCCGCGCTCGCACCCCTGCAGAGTGGCACACGAACTGGCTGTTCCCGGCCAGCCTACGCGGGAAGGTGGCCAAGAGGACCACGGTGGGAAAAGCAGCTCTTGCCCTGTTTGGGTCCAGGGCCTCTCAGGCTGTTTCTGCTGAAATTAAGCAGGTCTTTTCTGCTTGTCCTGAAACACAGTTGCTTTAAAGAAGCAGTTGCTTCCCCTGCCTCTGCTCACAGCTCCTTCCCTGCTTCCGTTAAGTTTATGCCCTTGCCAGGCCCCGGCAGGTTCCTCTGTCCCCCGTGTCTGTGAGGAGCAGCACTGTGCTCTGTCACCCCTCCTGCGTGGTGACTCTAGTCCAGCTTTTCTCTGAATTTCTTTTTTCCTTTTTTTTTTTTTTTTTTCCCCCTGGTAAAAATATTGAGGAAAAATATGACTGGGCTGTTGGGAGAGAGGCAGGAACCAGCTCCACGGGGCACCTCAGAGTATAACCTCGCAGGGCTAAATGCCTGAGATGCCCAAGAAAGACATCCTGGGACGTGAAGAGAGGTCAGGGTGAGGACAAAAGGAAGAGAAACCACTCCTGACTCTGCCCCAGTGTTTTTCTCGTACTGCGGTTTCGGGAAAGGGTCTGTCCTGTGGGTGGTGTCAGGGCAGGAGGCACTTGCTGGGTGGAGCAGACTTGGGCTTGTCCTCTTGGAAATGTCTCCCACTGATCCCCAGCCTCTTGTTACTTTGCAAGTGAAAGCAGCTGAGGCAAAGAAACAGAAACAGTCATGTGGCTGACGGGAAGTTCCCCCAGTCCAGCCAAGCTTGTGCTGCCTGTGCAGAGCAGAGGGAAACTGGAAGCCTCTGCTTAAGAGCTTTCCATACAGGAGAGCAGTTGAGAGACCCTCTTTGTGGTGCCTGGCACTGGTGAAGCAGCCTGAGCGTTACTGGGGGCTTTAGAGAGTTTTTAGCAACAGTTTTGTCTGCTTGGTGGTGCTCAGACCTGGCTGTGCTCACAGCAGTGCTGAGGGATGCTCTGGAACCATTGCCGTGAGGGTCCCAAGGAAAAGGGATTCTTTCTCTCTTGAAACATTCCATGTCTTTCTCGATCACCAGCCCATGTGCTCCTGAGCCCTCTCCTCACGTTGCCTGGGTGGGGAGGGAAGCACGTCAGAAAAATGGAAACCAGCATTGTTCTGCTTTGAGTTTTGCTTGTGTTGTCATGGAGAAAGGGAGAACCAAATACTTTCTAGTTTCAAATACAGCCCATTGCGCTTTCTGGGAAGAGGTGGTTCAGGCCCTGTGCTGACATGGGGAGAAGTGCTGCCTGGGGCTCCCTTCCCCCCTGCCTGTGACCCTGCCTGCTCCTTTCTCTTCACAGGGAGATTTTGAAGATGTGATGGTGCAGTAGACCTGGCCCAGCCCTGCTGCTCAGCCTTGCTCTGTGCTGTGCCTAGACACCTTCGGCCAGCCTGCAGTCCCTCTCAGATGTCCCGAGCACCCATTCCCCTGGCCAAGCAGGCAGTTAACAGCAGGTGCTTCCTTGGGGCTCCCCTGGGGGAGCTGATAATCTCTAGGGTGCCAGCACAGGCTGTCAGGCCATATTGTGCCTGGAGCACTGCCTGGGTAGAGTGGTGTCAGCTTCCAGCATCTTCTTTCATCGTTCTCTTGCTGTAAATGGTTGTGGGGGTTCCCCTTCTCTGCCACTGGCTGCACTCTCTGGAACTGAGGCTGCAGGAGAAGTGCATCCTCATGTATGGTCCATCTGGCTGGTGCTGGCTGCCATAAAGGAGAGCGCTGCCAGCTCCTGTACTGGGGAGGAGAATTTCTCACCTTGGGATGATTTTGTGCCTCAAAATGTGTGGTGCAGACCATAGGAAGCTGCAGAAATGTAGATGCCTGTGCAATGGTCAGGAGGGAACAGCCAGTTTGCATTCACAGCACAGGGTGCAGTCAGGTGCCTTGGGCCTGGTATGTGTTGGTGAGGCTGCAGTTGTGTGGGGGGGATCCCCAGGACCCTGCAGCCCATGGTGATGGATTGGTTGCACATGAAGTGCTGCTTTCTTTCAAATCTCATCTGTTTCCTTCAAATCTGTATGCTGTGTCCTGCTGCCCCAGCCTCAGAGATGCTGAGGGGGAAACCCTGGGTGACCTGGACACTCAGCTGGAGCAAAAGGATCCAGGATGGCTGCTTGGGGACCTGTCTGGTTGCTCTTCTGCTCCTCTCTGTTACAGAGCACAAGGGAAGAGAAGAGCTTCCTGCACAGGAGGGCAGTGGAGAGCAGAACTGGGACCAGTTTGCTACCTGTAGCTGGAGCTTAGCCCTTTGCCCCAGGTGGTGGCTCCTAGAAGGACCACATCTGTGAAAGTGCCCTGGGCTGACAGTGTCTCCCACAATCTTTTCCTAGGTGCTGACGGCTTGTAGATGTTCCCTCTTTCCCAAGGGCATGTATCCTGTCCTGGACTCTGCTTCAGCTAAATGAACTGAAAGGATGAAAGAAAGGGGAGACTATAGTGGTTCAATGCCATGGTCAAATCTCATCAAGCTATGCTGCCTGGTACTGCCATCCCTCCAGGTGAATGGCTGAGCTGCCTTGGGCAGTGGAAAATGCAAGGCTCATTAACTGGGTGAGGCTTAGCAGGGTGATGATGGGGCCCCGGGGTGGCCAGACCCTGCTTGGTTTGCCTGCAGCAGCAAAAGGAGCTTTTGCCGAGCTCTTGCTGATAAGAGGTGCCTGCATTTGTGTTTCCAAAGGCCCCAGTGAATTGCTGAGTGGGAAGGCTCAGAAATCCAGACGCCAGACAATGGAAAGGCTGGAAACATAAAGGAAAGGAAATTCTTCTGCTGTATTGCCTTTCCTATGGCGATAAGATAACCCAAAGTGAAACAAAAGTCTCCGCTGCAGACGGTGGGGTGGGCACCTCAGCTGCTTTCTAAGGCGCAGGAGGATGTCTGCATGAGCCAGGATCTCTGGAGCTGGCGGGCACAGCCGGTCTGCGAGGCTGTCACCTGGGTGTGCAGCAGGCAGCAGAGTTTGTGGTGCTTTGCAATGAGTCTTGAAGCAAAAGGTAACTTGGCCTGCTCCTGCTCCATCCCGCAGGACCACCCGTGTCCTTCATTTACACGCTGACAAGAGAAATCTTGAAATGCTCTGGAAGAGCTGAGAAAAGTGGGGCAACAGCAGGGGCTAGTGATGCATGGTTACTGGGTGAATGAACATCCCAAAGCTGGTGGCAGAATGCGTTGGAAGGATCTAGCACTGCTGAGTGACCGGAGGACAGAGTGACAGGTTGCATTACATGTCAGAATGATGGAGACAGGAACAGAGAACACGTCCACGTGGGCAGGGCTGGGAGCAGGATTAGCTGCTGCCAGAGGCGAGGCTGGTCATGGGAGCTCAGAGCCATGTGGGAGCTGCTAGAGCAAGAGCTGCAAGTCAATCTGTGCAATGGTGGTGCATGTACAGTGCTGGGCATCCCCCAAAACACCCAGCTGCATAGGCCATGAGAAGGGGAGTGAGGAGCATGGATAGCATCTGAATAAGGATGGAGGTGAGCCTCTGAAGTGATGTCCTAGGCAAAGAGGGGGGTGTGATGGGGTGGGCACTATCAGGGCTGCAGAAGAAAGGAAAGAATGCCTCTGCTGTGTCTCGGAGCGCAGGGACAGGGAGGTCTGAGATGAAGCTGGCTAGAGACAAGCTCAGATTACAGCCTGCAGGCTCAGAGCAGGCCCAAATTAACTGTGGAAGTCATTGTGGGCTATTTTGGGCAGTGAGACTGGGATGAGTGACAAGAGGAGTTCAGGGAGGCAGGCCAGAGCTGTCCCTCTAGCTTCAGGAAGCCCCTGGGCAGTAGCCACTGGGAGTGGCTGGGTGAGCTTCAGAGGTGACACTGCCCTGCTCTGCTCTGGCCCCAAAGGTTGAGCCTCTGGTCTGCCCCAAGGGCTGCTTTGGTGTCCCATCATTTAAAGTTGAACTTGATAATGGCAGGATGGCTGCTGTCTTGGTGGGGCAACACCTGCTCCCTTCTCATGGTGGGTGCTGGGAAGGGAGGTGTGAAGGGGTGGGATGGCATTTGCTCGGGCTGCAGGGAGGGAGTTGTGGGCTTCAGGGAGGGAGTTGCAGGCTGCAGGGACCGGGGACAAGGAGGAGCTGCACGGGAGGGTGATGGGGCTTGGGCACATCAGCTGTTACTGTGGCTTGCCACTCTACAGCAGCTACACTTGCTCTCTGCCCTGGGGTGCAGTGAGTGGTGGGTTGGTGGTCTCAGCCCTTTCAGGTCTTTTATTCAAGTCCACCTGTTTGGGTTTTTTTCCTTTGTTTTTATGCTGATGGCCCAGCCCTGGGAAGCAGAGGGCTGATCTGTAGGCATAGGGAGACATGCAGGTATCAGGACATCAGCAGCTTTGGTTGGACAGTTGTGACACTTGCAGCACTTGGCAATCTGTGACTTTGTCCTTCCTTGGGAAGCAGGACCTGGCAGCAGAGCAGAAAAGGGCACAGAGCACTGTAACACTGGGCAGCATTGCACAGCTGTGCAGTGCCGTTTGCTGTAGCTTCTCTTCCCACTTCCTGTGTCCCTCGGTGGCTGCTTCTGGGGTGTATGAGGAGCTGCTGATGGCACCAGCACCTCTGACAGAGATCACCTCGCCAGCCATCTCAGTAATGCTTAGGGAGATGAAGAGCTCTTTCCAGTGCAGAGTGCACTGGGGCAAGGCCAGACCTGCCGCAGTCACGTGTTGCACAAGTGGTTGCACAGTGAGGTTGGCTGCCTGCACCCAGCATGGCCTCTCTGCTGTTACCCTTCCTGGGCAGGCCAACTGAGCATGCCAGGCAAGTGTCCTCCGTGGGACACCACTGCTGGCTTGTGCTGGCTGTCCTGATGACCATCACAATTGCCTTTCGAGTCTTCTCCTGCCCTGTGGCTTGTAGCAGAGGTGAGCCGAGCACCTGCTGCTCCCTGCTCTGCCAGGGGACTTTGCTTGTGGGGTATCTGAACCCTCTCAAGAGGTTCTCCCAGCCCTGCCAGGGAGGGTCCCCATGTGGCCTTGGAGCAGCAAGGAGTGGGGATATGGCAGGAGTGAGCTTCTCTCCTCTCTGGGGATGCTCTGCAGGTGGAGATAGGCTCAGGGGCTATTCTTGGTGAGATGATGTAAGCTCTTCAGGCAGTGATCCACTTTGCCCTGGGACTGGGAACAATGTGCCTCCTGTTGTAACTGGTGTTTTGGGGACCAAGATGTCCCTGGGGTCAGGCTGAGTGTCCCACGGGCAGGATGGCCACTGGCAGCACAAAGCTGAGTCCCTTTGAAGTGCCCTGCACTGCTCTCCTCACCTCTGTTGGACAGGATCCAAGCAGCCATTGTGCAAAGCAAAACAAACCCTTCCTATCGTGCAGGGGCTTGGAGGGTGGCTCTGCTTCCATCTGTGGGGCTGAAGAGAGAGCACAGCCCTGCCAGAGCCTGCTGATAACCATCTCCCCTTGCAAAAGAGTTCAAGTTCCCTGCCTCAGTGGGTGATGTCACCTTATCAGCACTTGAAGGCTCCCGATAAAGGAATCAATCTAATTCCAACTGCATCCCCACCTGCAAACACAATGTATGAGGTGCAGCCAAAGTGAGCGGGGCCAGGGCCTCGCGCGCTCTTTCCCCTTCGGGAGGGTCACGGCTGCTTGGACCCCCCACGGTGCAGCGCCGGGCCGGGAACAATAGCGGCCATGGCAGCGCTGCGGCCTGGGTGGGCGATGACCGACAGTCATGTGCTTACCCCGGCTGCGACAGAGGCAATTTGTCAAAGTCCCATTTTCCTTTCCCTGATAAGATAGGGCTTGTGGAGTACAATAATGCTTTCCTGAGATACAATTGTGGCTCTTCTACCCGGCACACACACAGAGGAGGCTAATTTTGGCTTTGCGGGGCTGTCAGGAGGCGAAAGGAGGCCTCTGTCTGTGGCAGGGGGACAGAGCGGCTCTGTGAGTCCTGAGGACCAGGACAGTCCCAGGGTCACATTGGCTCCCGTAGACTGGCACTCCCCCCACTCCTGGAAGGTGCCACGGCTGCAGAAGGAGCTGTTGCCACTGACTTCATGATACGGAGCCAATACATGTGGCACAATGCTGCTGTCCTGGCAACACCTGGTAAACGCCCACCTAAGGCTGGGACAGCCGGGATCATCAGGCACCCAATGCATGTAGCTGCACCCTCACATCCTCCTCCCTCCTGTGCACTGAACATTACCCCACCCTAAAAGTAGCATTGTGATGGGAGGCCAGTGTTCATGCCCTGTCTGAGGGAAGGTACCTGTTCCCACTGTCTGCACCAGGACTTGCTGGCCAAGAATGGGCAAGAAGGTGATCTTGGCCACCTCCTGCAAGCCAGTCCTTCCACAGGCAACTCCAGTGCTGCCACAATCTCAAGAAGATAGACCACTGATAGAGCCAAACTCTGCGAAGTCTCCAACCTCCTTGGAGACCACAAGTTTTTAATAATGTACATAATATTTGTAGGTGCTGGATCTGGCTTTCCTTGGGAAGGCACTGAGCAGCACACTCCTCCAGTGGAGCTGATGTTTCCATTTTGGCATATTGCTTGGGATGCATTTTCTGCACAGTTTGAAATCTGTGCATAATACTATCTTCATGAACTACATTCACCACTCTGATAATGTGACCTGACAAAAGGTCAATGGAAAAGTTAATATAATTTATTGGCTGATTTAAAAAAAAAAAATCTAATCATCTGTTTTTCCTTTTTCCTGACCCCCCCCACCCGCACCCAGCGCCCTGATGACATTTTCCAGCCATTCCCAAAACAATGGCCAGGGTGGGAATGCTCCGAGCGGGTGCAGCTTTGGGGAAGGCTTTTTCCTAAGGGGCTGCAGCCACATCTGTCTGCTCAGGGCCCCTTACCCGAGAGGCTGCAGGGGACGCTGTGCTCAGCTAAGGTCACCAGCCTGGCCAGGGACAAGGCTGGCAGGGGGTCGGGTTTGGGCACACCTAATGATTTTAGTACATTTGCTGGTTGTCTTCTGCTCCACGGGGTAACTTGAGCTCACCTGCTTTGGGGTTGAAGGTGGACATTCATATCTGCTGGTTTTGTAGCTTTGGACAGGAGGGAAGGAGAGTCCAGCTGCTGGAGCGGTGTGACCAGATGTCTTGAATGAAGCCCTCAAGGCCCCCAGGAGCATCCTCTCCATGGACACAGCCCTTGGGGAGGTCCCCACCAGCACAGTCTAGGCTGCCTGGTGGGAAGGCTGCAGAAAGCCCTAGTGAGGTGCACAGGCAGGTATGTGCATGTGGGTGCATTGCTTTGCATGCCTGCGTGAGTGGGTGGCACCTATGAGCACCCCTCTTCCTTGCACAGTATTCCCTTCGGGTTTCCCAGCCACCAAGGGCTGCTGCTGCTGCTTGCTCAGCCTGGGGCAGGGGGTTGAAGGCTGCTTCACCCTGTAGCTGCTCAGCAATCCTCATGGCCTGCAGCCTGTGCTGTCTGCAGAGCCACACTAGGTCTCTGGAGCAATCAAGCAGCCACATGGTTGTTAGGGCATGACCTGTCCTGAGGAGGCACGTGAACTTGCTTCATTAGGGTGGAGCTGCAAAAGTAATTAGTCATTTCTTATGGTAATACCTTACAGATGCAAAAGAAAGGACCCCTGAGGGCAAGGGATGGTGGAAAGGATCCAGCGGCTTCTCCTTCAGCATTAAACGCTGCTTAGAAGTGGAGTCTTTGTAGCTGTCACCCTGTCAACCCTGGCTCGCATCAGCAAGTGACTGTCCTCCCTGTTTTTTTTGCAGCACTGTCTCCAGGTCCGGCTGCTGCTGAGGAAAGGCTGGAGAGAGATGGAGGGAGCCTGAGCAGTGTGGTTGGGGAAGCAAGACACAAAGGATAAGCAGGTAACTTCTAAGTCTGTAGTTTCAGAAAAGCAAAAGGAGCCTCAGATGCAATTTTGCCTTGTGTTTTGTAAAGCTGTTTTGTGCATGTTTGTGTGTGGGGCTGGCAGTAGCCTGGGGCTTCCTAGCTGTGCAGCTCTGCCTGCTGCCCACTGCTCAGGGGTGCTCTGAACACCAGCAAACTCAGCCTCCCTGATGTGGAAGAACTGGGCTCCCATTCTGGGGATGCTCCCCGGCCTCACTTGGGGAGCTCAGGAAGGGAGGAGAGGTGGAGGCAATATGCCTGGGCTCTGTGGCAGGTAGCCTTGGGTTTCTCCAAGCCTTTCACAAGCAGAAGCCTTTGGGTGCTGCTGTGCCCAACAGCCCCACACACAGGTACACCTCGCCCAGGCCAACAGCAGCATCCCCTGTGTGGAACTGCCTGCCTCTTGTCACTCTGCAGTTACCAGGCTGTGTTGCTTGTGCTCCCAAGGTGTTCTGCCCTCCCTAGAAACTGCTCTTCAGTGTTTTGTGGGTGCGCTGATCTTCTCTGGCCCTCGCACAGGATGTTCTTTGCCCCTCAGCACATTTAGCACCTGCTCTGTCCCAGCTGGCGCTGAGCCACGCGGGCTGGGCACACCAGTCCCGATGGCCAGTGACACCACTGGTCTGCGGGGCAGACAGGGAGACATCACAGTGTCAAAGGGCATTGCAGAAGCATAGCTTCTCAGCCTGGAATAAACTTGTGGATTTTGCCCATTTAGCTGAAATAAAGGAGGTGAAAAAGTCGAGGCTGACTGACAGCAAAACCTGCCTAGCCTTCTGCACCTTCTTGGTGCTGTGCCAAGGGAGGTGCATGCAGACTCTGGCTCCCTGTGCTCTCTGAAAGCAGGTTCGGCCCAGCCTTGCTCCAGAGTACACGAAGCAGAAGAAAGGCTTCCCAGCCCTCTGCTTTGTTGTAACAGTACCTACCACTGGTCTCCTGGGTGGTTTCCCAGGAGGTGCTGTGAGAACAAGATTGTGTAAGTCACTTTGGCTCTGCTCCGGACCACGCTGTTAAAATCATGTCCTGTCCCCAGGCACAGCAGGGCATAGGGGTTGTTCCTTAACTTGGCAGGACACACGCATCTTGTTTTGAGATCTGTGATGAGCCCCCGGAGAAGCTGTGAATGCCAAATGCCCCATATTTCAGTCCCCAGTGGCATGGCAGTAAATGGGAGATTTGTGTTTGGTTCCCTGAGGGGAGGGTACACAAACCGTCTCCTCAGCCTGGGTTTCAGTGCGTTTCAGCTCCTTACTGCATGCTTGTCTACTCTGGGCCAGCTCCCATCAGAGATGGCTGGGATGGTGGTCTGCATGGACCTTCAGCCTGGCCCAATACGGCTCCAAGAGCTGCTGCTTCTCTGCAATTGATGTTAAACGACAGAAGGGGAAAGCAAGAGGTGCTTATACTACAAAAATCCCATCCAAGGTTTATTTGGTTCAATAGGGGAACTTTGCTATGATAAATATGCCTCAGAAACTGGGAACCCAAACAGCAATAGTTCAAAGACATTTTTTTCCAGTACTGCAAGTCTAAAGGTGATCATCACAGCACAGCCCTTGTCAGGCAAGTGTAACAGGGATCGTCTCCTCCCTTCCCAACAAGGATATAAAAGCAAGACACTAATTCACAGGTCTTGAAGAATGTGCCAGTGGTATTTCAGCAGCTCTAATGCTCCACAGCCCGTGAAGACTGCACTGTAACTGAAAGGAAATATCTTTGTTTTTATTCAGTTGGCTTTATTCCTAATTCACTCTTTGATGCCATCAGCCTGGGATAATACGTTTTCAGAGATATGCTTGAAATTAAGGAAATGAATCTGATTAAGTCCTTTAAACATACTTTGAGGTAGAAATGTACAACAATAGAGGTATTAAAGGCTGTATTTTCAAGCAATTCTAATATGAAATCAAAACATTATGCTGCTAAATGGTGAGGTCCATTAGTGGTGTGTGTGCATTCTTCTGCTGGAGAGGATAACACCTTCTCCAGCTAGGAAGGCTGCCAGAGAGCTTGAATCTGTCCTCTGTGCTGGGTGGGCAGTGAAAGGCAGATTCAGTCCACAGTCCCCTTGCTTGCAGCCAAATAATAAATGGACAAGCACTTACCCTTAACCTGTTGTACTCAGCTAGGTAAAAGTGATGGTTTCTCAAGACTCCTGTGTTCAAGGTTTCCCTGAATATTTTTTTCTTAGCTTTGTTTAGATAGTTGCTTTATTTTTCTTCGTTGTCTTGCAGTAGTTTATCTGTAAAAGGTTACCTAGTATTGCATTTATGTTGTTCATTGGTGTGGGTGGAGCTCCCTCTGTTTACTGCAATACTTCTCAGTGAAGTCAGTAGCTTTGCAGGTACTTCCTTCATAGTGTGGCAACCCTGCTGCTACCATAAGGATTTCAGCCCAGCCTGAGGGACTGGATGTGACAAACCCTGTGCAAGCCATCGGGAGACCAGTGTCCACGGTGGAGATGATCCATCAGTGAGCTTTTGGGTGCGTGCTGCATGGTAGTGTTAAGAAATAATATGGTGGAGGTGTGAAAACAGGCAAAGCCACTCAGATCCCACTGTTCTTTAGGAATTATACAAGATAGGCGAAGTTTGGCAGGCCTACTGACTGAGAGAGCTCAGAGTCATATAAATAAAAAGGGGAGGGAGGAAAGGGACAAGTACCAACAAAAAGGATGTACCATGTAGCTGCACAGGGATTCAGTTGCTGGTTTGTAGCAGCAAAGAGGCAGGAGAGGAGAAAGGATGGAAACTTATGGGGAGGGAATAATATTCAAAGGGTCTGAGAAGTAACCTGAAGTCAGGTGTGACCTCCTTTACTACTTCCTGTGGCAGTTGTGGAGCTGAGAGGAATGGCCAAGTACAGTATTATTTATTCCATTTACTGTTAGAAGTGACTAAATTCTTTTCCGAGTAAATGCAGCAGTGAATTCCCCTTTCACTCTGACTGCTGCCAAAGGCATGTGACTTACTAGCTATGCTGCTGTTGACATGGAGATAACTAGCTAGGCTATTTTAAATCATAAAGAACGGGATGTCTGGGGGAATGGTGGGGAAAGCATTGAGTGGCACAAGGGAAAAGAGAGGCTTCATCTGTGACAATCTTGGACGCTTTGTACTATTTGCTCTTTAAGCTGTTCCACAGGCTCTTCTGGCAGAGAAGTGATAATACATTAACAATTTAGGCTTGCCAAAGTAGTTTAAGGAGCTTTCAAAAGAGACTTCTAAAGACTTGTGGCTTTCAACTGCATGTGAATCATCTTCTTGAAGAGTGAAACTGTAATTGCATAATACATAACACATAAAAACAGCATTTCATGGGTCACTATATACCTCTGTGTGTTCATGAGCTCTGGCACTCAGTTCAAGAGTCAGATGTTCCTGTGCAGATCCCATGTCCACATCAGACAGTTCAGCATGGCAGTGATGCCATTGCTGTTGCCAATCTACTGAACAGCCGACCTAAAACCCAGCTGGCAAATCCTGCAAGCAACCAAGGACAGGGAAAACAAATAAAGGGAGGACGAGGAATGTCATGTCCACCCACAGACAATTCCTCCTAATCTCTGACATGGGGAAGGGATGGAGCCTTAATGACCCTCAGCCCCTTTTCTTATGAAGCTTTTTTTATTTACCTAAGAATGTATGGGGATTAGAGGGAGTGAGCCAGGGGACTCTATCCCCTAAGCATATAACATACTTGACAGGAAAGTAAAATAAATAGGGACAGAGGTGTCCCACTGGAAGCTCCAGGGCTGTCCCTAGGGAGGGCTTGGTGGCACTGGGTTAGCAGAGAGGTGCTTGCAGCTTCTGGGACCAGATGTGGCCAGCTGTGCACCTGCACACTGTGGAGGTGGGTCCCATAACCTCCTCTGAGCTAAGGCACATATTTATACAGCCCTACCAGAAAAGGCAGGGTGGAACATGCTAATATATACACATTAAAGAGACTGAATAAATAAACAGTAGGTTTTGATTTATTTTCCCTGCTACTTGGATATCTTAGTTTTGGCACAAGATAGATTTTGTACACAAACATGATCTCCAGATAGGTTATTGCCCTGGCTGATTTAGAAATCATGTGCAAAGGAGAAAAACTTTGCCAGTATTTTTAAAGCAAAATTATATTTAAGCTGTTTACTGCCGAAGAGAGTAAAATCCCTGGACCCATCAGGTAGGTAATGAAGGTACAACAGGTATCGAAGCTGGGCTCTGCCTGAAGGATTTACAGTTTAAGATGAGAGATAACAGTGGATACAGTCAGACTAGGAAAGCACATAAAACATGATTAATCAGCCTGAGACTCTCTGAATGCCATATACCTAAAAAACATTGTTCCATCCATCTGTGCCTCACCTGGGAGAGTGCAGGGCTTGGTGAGGCAGAGCCCAACACAGAAAATAGCATATGCCCTCAACACTGGGGAAAATGGTGGTGGGAGGGAGCAATTGAGAACTATCATGTGTGAAAAATGTCCTAGTTGCAGAAAGTTGTAAAAGGAGCTGGTAGGTTTTATTGTGGTACTATCAAAAGTCAGGGGTAGCTCATATGAAAGGCTACAAGACTTACTTCTCCTCCTGTCCTCAAGCCCCAGGCTGCTTTCTTGCTCCCGCACTACTGAGCAAAGTCTTGAGGAATTGCACTGCCTGGGAATGGCCATAACGTTTCCAGAAGCGGTGACACTGCTGGATTGTGCGCTCTGGTTTGTCTCCTCCTGTTAACTCGTCTCACTAAGGTGAACTGAACATAGAAAAACTGTTGTTTACCTTGCATTTTTTTTTCTTGTTTCTACCACGTTGAGCACCTGATGCTTTAAAAGCACTGAACACCATGATTTCTAGGTGGATGTGTAGAAATAACACGTGATACCTCCCGACTTCCCTGGAGAAGCTGCAGGAGAACGGGGGTTGCCAGGCACTTCCTGCCATACAAACCAAAGTGATGCCAAGAGAGCTGGAAAGCAGCTGAGAAACAGCTAAAGGAGATGGGTGGAGAGAATGCGCCAACCACAAAATTAATCTCTGAATTCATACAATCCTGCAAGGTTTGAGGTTTGTGAAGAAATAAACAAGTTCAAAATTGCCAGTGACTGAAAAAAGAAAAGCAATTAAGTGTTAAGGGAAACCTTCTAATGGGGATAAAGATAATACCTTAGAACATGCCATGGGTGGAAAAATGTGATGAGAAATTAATCTTTACTTGAAAATGACTAAAGGGATTTTGATGAGGAACAGAGAAGTGTATGCATCAAAGCAAATCTTCTTACTCTTACTACTAATAGGGAATGACAGAAGAAGAGTTTCTGTTTAATAGCACTTATAACTTCATAATATTTTTCCTTTGAACCATATAGCAGACTCTTTACTGGTCAATACTTGGTCAGAAAAAGTCTCATCTTTGACTGTTCCTCATAGTCATGTGTTTGGGTCTGTGTAGATGTCTGCTCCTTCTGCTTACATATTTTTCACCCGTTTTCCTCGTTCCATCAATATGCAGGCAGAACCGTACCTATTTCAGTCTCCCTGCCTTCCCGTGACTCTACTGGGGACACTGCTGCCAAATGTGCAAGACTAAAAGCAGCAGGTATGAGCAAAAGGAAGCCTGAGGAAATACTTCAGAGCGAGACGAATGGAAATTGGGGGAGTTCTTCACCAGTGTGTTATTAGATGACTCAAATGCTCACAATCCCAATGTCACCAAAGGATGCTTTTCTGGTTTTAAAATGGAATAAAACATCCTGCTCAAAAGGACAGGTAGAGGCAACAATGAAGAATTGTTCTTAGGTGGAAATTTGGCAACCTGATAGCGGAGGGTAGAGCGTTAGTTGGGAAACAGGGGTAATGAACTGGGGAAATTTGGTGAAAATATAAATGGCCAATATGACTGATCATCACCCAGTGGCTTTTCCTTGAGTTACAAAGCAAATCCGAGCAGTCATTTAGTCTGGATGTTAGACAGTTACAAAATTCACTGAAAAAAAAAATGAAACAAAGTAAGTTTTTCTGTTCATTGTTTGGAAATTGGACAGAACAAAGTCACCATATGTAATGGAGGTATTTTTGTCTTCCCTGTGTATCCAGAGTGAATGAAAACCACTGGTTAATATCCATCTTTAAAACTTGCACCAAAAACATTGCCTGAGAAGGTCACCACACCCTTCCCTTGCTGATTTTTCAGCCACTATTGCACCACTGAATTTCTGGAGAATGAGGGATAGTGGTGGTTGAGACACAATCTAAGGATCAGTAATTTATGCCCCAGGTGAGCAGGAGCCTTCTTGGCTAGGCAGGTGCCAATCAGCAAGAAGGTCAAGACTGCTGAAGCACACAAGTCAGTGTGGAATTAAACTGTGACAGTACTAGAGTTAACATGTTAAGAGAAAAATAGGTGGTTTTCTTTTTAGGTTCATTCTGACTGGAGTCAGAGCAGCTCAGTATTATGCCCAATCTAAGGGCAGCTGCCAAAAGGGGCAGTTTTGTTTCTTCTTTTCTTTTCCTCCTGTTCCCTTAAATAGTGGTCACATGCCTGCTTGGTGAATCAGTTCAGCTCAATGAGCCAGCAGAAAAACATGCCTTTTCTTTTTTTAATTTGTGTTTATTACTTGCAGAATTTCCTGCTGGATCCCCATGCTGGGCTGACTCACCCCAGGGCTGTGGAGTCACTGGAGCTGGTGAGGGAAGCCAAGAGCACTGCTGGGGTGGTGGGATGCTCTGCCAGATGGGTGTAGTGCCTGCTCTGCCATTGCTGGGGTTGCATGCAATGAAATGCAACAGCCAACGCCTCCCTCAATCCGCAGTGAAGGAGAACGATTGGAAGAAAAATAGTACTATGTGAAAATAAAAATAGACCCTATTGTGATTTTCAGACCCCCTAAATGGTTCACAGCAAAAACACCCGAACGCTTATCCCAGCACCCACCTGAGGGTACGTTTAGGGAAGTCGCATGGGTATTCATTTTTTTTCCTTACCAATGTTCAGTATCTTTACATGTTACCTGGCAATAGTAAAAATAACTTCTGGTATAGTGTCTGAAGCACAAGTTGATGGGACAGCAACTTGAGAGTGTGCTGCCAGGCACGCTGCCCCAGCTGGAGGTCTTGGCCACACGTATAGGAGCAAGGTAAATCTTAGGCAAATGCTGGCTTCTAGGCAACGAGAGCAGAGCCCCCAAGTCTCAGCTCAGCATGCCAGGGAGAGTGGTGACACAGGAGAGGGCTGCTGAGGAGGGAATAAGCACCTGAGTGCCAATCATGCTCCTTGGCCACTGTCACTTTTCCAGAGGAGTATCGTCAGCTGGTGGCAAACGCGGCTGAGAGGTGCAGAGATGGGGTATGGAAGGTGGGTGGGTGTGGACTGGGGGTGTGCAAAGCCCCCTTGGCCTTCCCGTGGGGCTGAGGAGAAGAGGAGCCAAGTGCTCTGGTGGCTTGATGGAACTGAGGGGATGGGATTGTGTGGTGCCTCTGCTGGGGTGCCCAGGCCACGAAGGAGGGACTGGGGGAGGTGGTGTTCCATGGGCCGTTGCCCCCCCTCTGTCACCACCCCGTAGCACGTGTAACAGTGGCCATACGGGCACAGGGCACCCTGTGCCTCCTGTCCCCTGGACGGGGCTCAGCTCCCCACGCCGTGCTGCTCCCCGCCCCGTGGCAGCCGAGGGCTGGGGGTAACCCCAGAGGGGACCTGGAGGAGTCGGTCCCCGAGGCCGCCACGGGGCTCTCTGCCCGGTGACTTTGCAAAGCAACGTCCTGGGACCAGCAGCTTCAGGGCACCCGTCGGCCACCGCCCGTGGCACCTCCGGGAGCCTCCGCTTCCAGTCTGGAGCGAAGCCCTGCAGCCCACCAGCCTCAGCCGAGCCCCCCCGGCACTGCCCCACACCTGCGGGTCCCCGGGAGCCCCAGGCCCCATGCCGCAGGGACCCCCCCCGCCCGAAGCACCGCCCTGGGCCCCTCCCGCAGAGGCCCCACAGCCACGAACCCCCCTTCCCACGGGACCCCCCACTGGTGAACCCCCCCGCTCCCCGCCCCCTCCCCAAGCCCCGCCCCCTCCCTGAAAGGCCCCGCCCCTCCCCGACGCCGCGCGGCACCCCGGTCTTCCGGCGCGTGACGCACTGGACGGAGGGGGCGTGTCGCGGAAAACGTCACTTCCGCGCCCCTCCCTGCCCCCGCCCAGCGCGGCAGGCGCGTGGAGCCGGTTGGCGGCGGATCCGGTCGCGCCTCACGAGGCAGGGGCGGGCGGGGTGGGGCGGGGGAGAGCCGGTCCCACTCCGGTCCCGGTCCCGCGCCCGCCCCGCCGGCATGGGGCTAAGTTAAGGGCGCCGCCGGTGAGTGGGGCCGCGGGCCTGGCCTGTCAGGTGAGGGAGGGTCCGGGGGCTGTGCCGGGCCGCGCCGGGCCTCCATCGGCGCCCCGCATCGCAGCCTCCCGCCTGCTCGGCATCGGCGCGGCCGCCTGCCTCTCAACCGCGCCGGCTTCTCCGCTGCCTGCGCGGCCCAGCTCGGTGGCGGCGGGGACGCTGCCGTGAATCGCGGCCCCCCGTGCTGCTTGGAGCGGACCTCGCGGTGGGGGCAGCCTCCGCCGCCTGAGGTAGGGGCGGGCGTGTGGCCGGGAGCGTGTTCGCGGGTTGCCCGGCTGCCTGGGGGCCGCCGGTCTCCGGACACGTGCGTCGCCTTCCCAGCGGCCCGCCGGCAGCACCGGGCTCCCCTGAGCCTGCGCCGTGCTCTCGGTGGCACCTTCAGCAGCCCGAGCAGGAGCCCTGTTTGCGCTGCTTCCGCCTGCTTTGCCCCCCGTTCAGCCCTGCCCGCGGGTGCTGGGTAGCGACAGGGCGCCTAAAGCGTTGTGCCGCTTGGGCGCGCGTCGGTGTGTTCGGTAGTGCCGGGGTCCGTGGGGAATACGAGTGCTGCTGTGCCAGGGACAAACTTCCCCAGTAGAGTACGAGGCGAGAGGACTCGATGCGTCTCATCCATTTTTCAGCAGATGAGTCAGTGCGTTGTGCTGCTCACGACAAAGGTTGTGGAGTACTTCGCTATCAGCTGAGCTGTGGAGGTGGTGCTCTCACACTGGAAGCACCTCTGATAAGCGCTGCTTCAGCCCGAAGAGGGGGCTTCTCTGTGCTTGTTCAGGGATAAACAACTACTGGGTGACCTGAACACTGATTAGCAACGGAATTGATGAGGCTGTTTTTAAAACCGTTGTCACTCAAATTCTTACCCTTAAGTGTCTGCACTGTTGACATTACAAGCTTGCTGCTGCCACTGGCTCTCCCGCTGGGATCCCACGGGTATCTCCACAGGTGCTGTGGTTGGAGGAGGCTTTTGGAGCCCTTTAAGAAACCATTGTCTCCTTCAGCTGAGCCTCCAGCAGTGGGAGGTGGTTAACTCTCAACTCTTCTAATGGGAGCACTGATAGTTGTTTGCCCACACTGACTGCTTTCTCTTCATCTCAGTTTGTGGAGAATTTTGTTCCAGTTCCAGAACTTGTTAACGTGTTTTCTTTGCTGTGTGCACTCACTAGAACCCTATATTTTCTTACCTAGGGTGATTAATTTTCATTTAATTCATTCCTTTGATGGTTGTGTGTTTTTTTTTTTTTTATAGGTGACTCAGCCATTGTATGTATGAGATTTGTCCACACACTGGCTCTTCAGACAGGTTAGCTATATTTTGCTGACATCAATTCTATCATATCTGAAAGAGTTGCTTCTTTTATCTTTTATTAAAGTGAAGCTGACTTTTGTACGTGGCTCTGTTATTTCCTGTAGAATATTGATTTTTCTTGAACCTGTGGAGAAACAGCTTTTTTTGGCATTGTTTAAATATACTCTCTGGTGTAAGTCAGGCCCTCATAAACTGACTGTCCATGTAGCTGTGTCGTGGGTGACAGCAATAGATCTTGACTGGATTTACATTGAGGACATGTTTGTCTTGGCATCTAGTGTGACAGTGAGGGCCACGTACTGGTAGTTTTAAGAGCTGTGTTTTTCTGTTGTCAAATACAAGTGCAACTTGACAAAGTTTAAAGAAGATGTGCTAGGTAAGTGTTGAACTGCATAATTGACTTGGAAGTTTATTGGTACTGGGGGTTTTTACCTGTGTGGAAAAACACTGGCTGCTGGCAGTATGGAGCATTCCAGGGTGAGCACCTGGGTCAGCTAGGAAAGGCTGATGTGCTACAAAGTACTCTGCTTTTGAAGTGCTTTGGGAAATGGGTAAGAGATCTTCCTCTTTACTTTGGTTTTATCCAAAGCTGGCTGTCTGTGCCACAAGGAGGAGAAAGCAGTGAAAGGGACCCGAGTAGTCTGCAGATGCTGTCCTCTGCAGAGCTGCTGGACAGCAGCTGCCTCCTTCCTCCTGGGAGCAGTGGTGCAGTTCTAGGTGTTCTCCTGGTGTCTTCCATTACCATTCTCTAGACTTGGAGCTCATTAAGCTCCCACCCCTTAATTTTTTTTGTCAGTTGTCTTCTAGAATCAATTGTTTGCTTCTGTATTTCTTCTTCATTCATCCCTTTCTCCTCTAGTGAGAGCTTAATGACTTGGGCAGGCATTAATTCGTCATCCCTGACTTGAGGAGGGAGGGGTGAAAGGTCCTAGTTGCGTGGTCAGCAGCTTGCAGTGCCTGGCACAGGAGCATGGGGACTGCCCAGCGAGAAGGGCAGTTGCATCATGATGGCTGAGTACGATTGAGAAACTTTGTGATTCAGTCTTCTTCTGCTAGTGTGCTGTGTGACAGGCACGGTGCATCAGAAAATCTGTTTTGCTGTGCTTCTAATATAGTACACTAAAAAAAATAAATAAAAAACCCCAACTGTATTGACATGGAGCCCTCAGATTAATTTTTCTCATTTGCCTTGATGTGCTTGTGTCCTCGCTGTCTTTGATGTAGAGTATAAAACAAGACACAGATTTTCAGTGGCTTGGAGACAAATTCCATTTATTCTGTAGGAGTAAAACACCTTTTTATTGTTTAAAGCTAGGTCTGAATGGAGTACCAAGGTCTTAAAGGAAATCTGTACTAGGACTGGGAACTGACATGGAAGGGCCAGGCTTTCATCAAGCATCTTAACCATTGCACCCTTGTTCCTTTTTCTGTAAAGCTTCAGATGCTGTTTGCATTACTTCTGCAAAGTACCAATAGTGGATTACTTTGGCTTAGCTTGTCCAAGGTCTGTTGTAGGAATTATTACTTCTGGTGTGAAAAATGTCTCAGTGATACATTTAAGCATTTTAAGCAGCAGGCTGGGGAGAACTGTTCTAGCACTTTCCCTGTTAAATGTCTGTCTGGTGTGAATCTAATGGTAGTTGGCATAAAGGAAAGAGGCTTCATTCCTTTAATACCTTGTGAACTAAAGTCCTCTAGTTAAGTCTTCTAAAATGCTGAGTTTTTGAAATTAGAAAAAAGGGCTGTCTTATATTTCATTTTGTCAATGCCCAAACAGTATCAGCATAAGGTAAAAATGTGCTTCTGCTGTGTCTGTTTAGACTTGCCTTTTGAATGGCTTAAAGACTTGGGGAACTGAATGTGTGTTTTGAGTGCATGCATTTTTGAGGCAGGGATTACCAATACCCATGGCATGACATCTAGTATGGCCCAACTTGCTTGGGGTCTGTAGGCACGGTATTGTGCAAATGAGTAGGTTTTGTGGCAAAAAAAACCCCCAGCATTCTGTCTAGTGCTTGGGTCTGGTTGTGTTTAGCATGGGAGATCTCGTACAAAACAAAGCCTGGTTCAAAATCCTAATTTCCCAATCAGACATTTTAAAAAAATAGTTTAGATAACAGTAATGCTAAAGTGTTTCCCTTTCACTGTTACACAATGAGCTAAAAATAGTTTTCATTCATACAAAAAGCTACTTCCTTAGTTAAATAATCGTCTTGGAGAACAGAAGTTCAATTTGTAGTAAGATGTAGTTGTATTATAGCCTCAAGTCTGACACCTCTATACTTGATTGAAAAAAGACTGCAAACTTTAGACTTTGGTAGCTGAAAGGCAGACTTAAATAGGGATGGGTGAGTCACAATTAGTGTTCAGGAGTTACAGGTGTGATCTACACACAAATCTGAAGTACTGCCTCTTGCTGTTCCTAGTCTAAAGTATGTGGCTTCAGCACCACCTGCGAGGAGCACTGTGCATGGGTTGGGACTGGGAAGAGATCTTTGTGGCTGTGGAGTCCAGCTGGTTGCTCTGTTGTGGTGCAGTGTCAGTCGTGTTTGGAATCCCATCAGTCCTACCAGAATTAGCTGCAGTTTACGTTCAATACGTATTTTCTTTTTGTGTGTGTATTTTTCATTTGAAAGAATTTAGCCCTTTTATGTGGTTGTGGTTTATTAGAATTGTGGTGTTACGTTGTTCACCTTAAAGCAGCTCTTTGGAACAGGACCAGGTGTTGGAACTGGTAGCAAGTCTCTTACTGCTTAGCTGGATTGAGATTTTTATGTGGTATTTAAGACCAAAAGACCATCCTTCAAAATCAAAATCCCTCACTCTTTTTTGACCTTTATCAAAGTTATGTGATGGTGACATTTTCAGTTTAGAAGGTACTTACAGCAATAAAAATGGCAACTTCTTTAGATTTTATTCTAGCTAGAGGATGTCAAAACAAAAGGTGATAAATGGCAATGGCTATGAAATCGGAGCTTGTGATCCTTATAAAGGGTAGGAGACAGAACAGCAGAATGGGAAGACTTTTGAGAAATGAAGTAGTAAGACCAACTTGTATTGTGAGCTTTTACTGATGCTTTGGATGCAAGAAAAGAAAAGATTTTTTTTCAGCATGAAAGTAGGTCACATTATGAAGAATATGTATAAAAGAATAGTAGAGGTAGATATTGAAAAGACCAAAGTACAAAAGGGAATTGCAACTAGCAAGGTTCCTGTAGAAGAATATTAATAGCAGGAAGAAGACTGGGAAATTTCTCTTTTGATGTATCTGCAGTAGGCACAGAACAGTTGAAGTGCTTAGTGCCTATTTTGCTTCACTTCTCATGCAGGTGCTTGATCTTACTAATACTTGTGATGAGGTAGTATTTTACACTAGGGTGTACTTACACTAGATGTTCCTGCGTCAGCTGGCCCTGATAAACTTTACTGTACAATTCTCAAAAGAGCTCAGAAATGCAAAAATATTATGCAGAAGTACTAGAAGACTGGCAAAGAAAGAGTCCTCAGGGAGTTAAAATGGAAGAGAGCTGAGGAAGAAAGAGGACTTGAAATCTGACAGCTCACTTTATTATGGGTTTTTCCATGAGCTGAGATTAATAAGCAACCATTGTTTTCTAGTGCTTGGGAGATAACTGTGAGAAGAATAACAGCATGAACTGATTTGTGGGATGCAAAACTAATTGTGTGCAAAGCCTGATACCTTTTTATTGCAGAGCAGAAGGCTTTGTGGCTATGGCAAAAGGAGCAGAGGTCTTGTCTCCTGATCGATTTATTTAATAAGGCTTTCTGCATTTTAATGGCATCATGAGTAAATGGAGACATAACCTGGGGAAAGTAGTCTAGGAAACAGGCAAAATTGGGTAGATGATCCTATTTGGACAGTAGTAATTAATGATTCAGTGTTGAAATGAGGGGTTATGTCGAAGGGCTCCATCCTGGGTACGGTTGCCTTTAATGAAAGCATCAGTCAAGTGGCTGATTAAATATGCCTGTTAAATTCTCAGGGACTATGTGTTGGAGGACATGATGAGAGTTAAAAATGACCTGAAAATTAGAATGACATTCAGCAGGGACAAATGCAGAGTACTGCACTTAAGCAGGAATTATCAGCTGTGCAAATGCAGGATGAGGAATAAAGGGTTAGGTACTAGAAAAAGGACCTGGGGGTGTACTGGATCACAAGTTGAACATGAGTCAGTGTCATGCTGTTTGCAGAAAAGGCAGATATCTTACTGGGATGTTTAAACGGGAGTATTGTCTGCGAGATGTAAAGTTTAATCTCTCAGCTTTATTTGCTGTTGGTCTCAGTGCACAGACATCTGTTTTGGGTGCCAAAATCCAAGAAGAATTTGGACCACTTGGAAAGAGTTCAGAGGAGAGAAACACAAATGATCGGCATTCAAGGAAACAACTTCATAAAGATGGAAGAAAAATCTGAGTTATTTTGGCAAGAGATGAGGACGTTAAGGGGCATGTAAGAGATTTCAAGTATTTAAAAGATTTTTAAGAAGGAATTGCTATTTTCAGTGATGGAGATGGGCAGGTTGAAATGGGATTAAGTTTTAGCAAGGAAAACTTAACTTTCTCACAGTAAAAATGGTACTTTAAAAAGTATCTTATTGGTGGCCATTAAAACCAAGTTTGTGTGTTGGGAAAGGCTGGTGCGGTTAGTTTAGGTTGGGGAGCAGACTAAACACACTATTGATGTCCATTTAATCTCACTTTATTGGATTCTGGTTTTAGTTTTTATTAAATTTGGGCCAAGGAGGGGGAAATAGAGGATTCTTTTTGTCCATCACACTTCATATCATGCGAATTTAGACCTTGCACAGTTTCATTTGGCCGGACCGTGGTGCTTGTATCCATTTGGAAATATACAGTGATCTGGATGTTCTGCTGCTCTTTTGGTTGCTGCCACTTGCGAGCTTTTTTGTGCTGCAGGATATTCTGTACCTTGATGGTGGAGGTATTACAGGATGGAAAGGGGGGGGGTGTGCGCGCGTAACTTCTGTGTAGAAGAGCACTGAGCAATTTTCAATCATTTTAATAGTCTTAGTAGCTTCAGATTACTGCTTTAGACCCAGGTGGCAATCCAAATTCTTTTGATCTATACTTAGAAAGGTCCACCTTTGGCTTTGAAGATCCTTTCTGAAGGATGCATACTTCAGTATATTCACCAGTACAGAGAGCCAAAGTGAGGATGGAGATTTCAAAGTGGAAAGTCAGCCGTGCGTATAACGGTGCTATTTTATATATCAGTATTTTCGTGCACTCTTATAATTGCTTTTGATTGTCTGCAGTAGACTGCATGACAAAACAAAAGATCCAACTATTCCTTCTATTTCAGTGATTGAATTATAAGACAACTGGAAAGTGTGGAGATGTTTTAATTAAACCTATGCATTTTGCTGTCCTACCTTGTCTCCAGATCAGTGAAGAAAGCTACAGTTACCCCTGTGAACTCTGGCCTTTAGATCTACCACAACATTTAACGTCAATAACATCACGATCTTATCTTCGGGAGGATATGTTTAATGCAGTTGTAGATGGCAGAAGCTGAAAGTTCAATGACGTAGGTAAGGGTTGGCCTCCAATGTGCAGATTGTTCTGTGTGCCAGCAGTTAATGTTGCATTACCTGCTTGACTTTACCTTTACCCTATACAATAAATAGCATTTATTGACCTGTATAACTTTTCAGGAAATTCATCTGTAACCAGAAGTCCCTATTTCTGTTGAATTGCTAGAGATTTTTTTTTTCCCCTCTGAGCAGAGGGATAGTTTTTCTTGCCTCTGTTTCTGAGAGGAGCTGTTTTCATCTTAGAGTGGATGAATCTTAACATACCTGCCATTGTCAGTGAGTTGTGAAGGCTTGATCCAAAGCCCAGGGAGTTCAAAGGGTTGTTCCATTGGCTTCAACAGTCTTTGGCTGAGGGTACTGATGTCTCAAACTGGTACTCCTGTCACTATAGCAGTACTCCAGATCTGACAAGCCAGCAAAAAGTTCTTTTCAGACCAACTGGTAATTCAAACAGAAACATAAAAGGGCTGTGAAATGTGCAGTCTTGCAGAGTGCATTCTTTGGATTAACCCTATCTTTAGTTGGCTCATATGGTGAGGACGACAAAAAAAAAATAGTGTTTCAAGAGAGGGTCTTGAGATGTATTTTCCAGCTGAAGTAGCTTTACCACAGTAACAAACAGGCATACATTTAGGAACACATAATATTTTGCCACACAAGTTGTCTGCCTTTCGTAGGGGGAGAGCACTATGAAAAATAACTTACAGCCTTTTCAGCTTGACAGAGTCCTTAAACGGTAGCATGCAAATGTAGGTGTCCCCATAGTGCTCTTCCCTGTGCCACCCTTTCTTTTATCCAGCAACATCCCTTCCCCAGAGAGTCAAACTTTTGCCAGTAGTGAGACTGTTGGCATAGTTCATTCTGAGCACGTTATGGAGTTCTATGCCTCAGGCTGGTACTGATATGCTAGTAGCATTTGTAACACCAGCTCCTAGCCTGTGCTCCTTTCAGTAGTGATTATCTGATGAGTTCAATTGCTGCTGTCTTGCTGTCTCTTTGTTGGAAATTGCTGGTCCACTTATGATCCATTCTACTAATGGATTTAGGATTGGTTTGCTCAGGTTTGAGTGTGAAGTGGTGTGGTCTGCATCTTGCACATGGGACAAATAGAGAGTTTCTGAGTTTCTTCTGCTTGCTGTTATTCTTCAATGGCATAAATGTCTGGGAAGCAGTAGTATGTTAAATGCCATAATTGGCTGTCCAGATGAAGTCAGGTAACTCTTACTAAATGTAACACTGGTGGTTGTGGTGGGAGAACTTTGGCTCTAGTCA